>JADBJO010003974.1:59572-69572 GCA_016801955.1 Conus betulinus | reverse complement strand
CTAACCCACACTTGTTTGTGTCCTAGTCTCATGTACACAGCCTGTCCCGGCAAAACTGGGAGAGCGAGTTCGTAAGTGAAGGCTTACACGATGGTATCTTTATAGTGCTTCCACACGTAGCGAGGTTTATGGTTCGACACCTTGAGACAGTATTGCTCAATACCGGCCAAACCTGTCTGCAATATTGACAGCAGCAGTGTGTGTCCACAACACTGAGAACAGGGTGGTAACAGATGAACGTTATGGTCTATTCGGGTTCTATTTTCCAGTCTGTGCAACTTGCGTTTTTTTTTTAACAGAATAGTTTTCCAGAATCAGGCGTAGACAACTCGTATGTTGCTTATTTCCCCCTCTTAGGTAGCCATTGTTTTCTCTGACGCTGATTCGAGTGTTAATTCGACAACACAGAGCAATTATAAGTTCAAACGTGCAGAGAAACGAGCAGAGTGAACTGCACATGTAAAGTGAAAGATCATTCTCACACAGAGATACACGTGTGTGCATGACAAAAGAAGTAGGGATGGACCGTGGCCTTCGAAAAAAGGCCATGGATGGACACACTAGAGAGAGAGAGAGAGAGAGAGAGAGAGAGAGAGAGAGAGAGAGAGAGAGAGAGAGAGAGAGAGAGGAGAGAGAGAGAGAGAAACACAGCAGTAGGTGAAACAGAAGACGATTACGAAGAAAACTAAATAGAAAAAGGAAGGGAAAATACGGCGTTGTATTTTGATCTGAATCAGGATGTTTGTTGTATTACACTAAACTCATCACACTAAACTTGCTGTCATCACACTAAACTTCCTATCGTTACATTAAACTTACTGTCATCACACTAAACTTCCTATCGTTACATTAAACTTACTGTCATCACACTAAGATATCATCACACTTAACTTACTATCATCACACTAACCTTACTATTATCACATTGAACTTTCTGTCATCATACTAAACTATCATCATACTAAACTTACTATCATCACACTCAGCTTACTGTCATCACACTAAACTATCATCACACTAAACTACTATCATCACTCTAACCTTACTATTATCAAACTAATCTTACTATTGTCACACTAACTTACTATCGTCACACTAACCTTACTATCGTCACACTAATTTACTATCGTCACGCTAATCTTACTATCGTCACACTAATCTTACTATCGTCACACTAACTTACTATCGTCACACTAACCTTACTATCGTCACACTAATTTTACTATCGTCACGCTAATCTTACTATCGTCACACTAATCTTACTATCGTCACACTAACTTACTATCGTCACACTAACCATACTATCGTCACACTAATCTTACTATCGTCACACTAACTTACTATCGTCACACTAACTTACTATCGTCACACACACTAACCATACTATCGTCACACTAATCTTACTATCGTCACACTAATCTTACTATCATCACACTCAAGTTACTATCATCACTCTAAACTTACTATCATCACACTCAATTTACTATCATCACACTAAATTTACTATCATCACACTCAACTTACTATCATCACACTCAACTTACTATCATCACACTCAACTTACTATCATCACTTACTACCCATCAGTAATCTACCCCTCCTGCAACATTATACTAATGCCACCTTATTATTCCACTTACCATAATGACCTTCAGCTTTCAGTACTATTCATCTCACCCATGCCAGTGAGCATCACCCACAGGTTATTGATATTTTCCTTTATACCCCAACTTGCACCATTGCTCCATCACCACTATATTTTTTTTTCACTTATACATCAATAATCATCATCCTATGGTACCACTGATCTAAAATGATCACCATTTATCAGTCACTGAAAATACTCCCATCCAATGAACACCTTCATACTTCACTGTGGAAATGAAGAAGCTGACCAATTGACAAAGGAAGGAGGACAGCAGCCCCACTGTAAAAGGTAGCCTCCTTGGAATAAATCAGAAGTATTTCCATGGAGACAAATAGGAGGATGACTTGAGCAGCACCCAGACTTCAACAAGAGGGATGCATACTACCAGATACCCAGATCAATGACATTGTGAGACCCAGGATGGGGCTCTCCTAACTTCAACATCACAGGTCCACTATATTCCACACCTGTGAGCAATCAATCTATCAATGCAGTACAACCCCAGAGACAGCGGAACATTCCCAGCTAAACCCAAACTAGAAACCTAGCCTGCCAACTCACCAATGAGTGCAAAACCTCACTGACCATTGGAGGGTCTTCACCATACAGCAGCCTCCATCAGTACCTCCAGGACTCCTAAACGAAGAAGAAGACCATCATTTTGGGACTGAGAACAGGGCGCTCCAGACTGTCACATCACATCTCCACAATATTCTACACTGGCGAGCCTTCAATCCATCCATGCCGCCCCAGTGACAGCGGAACATTCCCCAGCGGCACTAAAAGTGGAAACCTAGCCTGCCACCACACCAATGGGTGCAGAACTTTACTGACCACTAGAGGACCTTCACCATGCTGCAGCCTTTACCAATACCTCCAGGATTCCTGCTTAAGTGATCATCACCCATCAGTGACTGATTAATAGATGTTTTGTTGTTGTTGTTGTTTTTCAGTGTTTATATATACATATATATCTCCCTGATGAGTCCGATCCAGCGGACGAAAGGCCTCGGAGCAAGCGACACATTTAGATCTGTCTTCGAGAGGGATTGCGATAGTTTCCTTATGCAGCTAGTGAAGGGGTTTTCATATTTATGATATACATTTTCCCATTTATTTCATTTTCAATTTATTTTCCCTCTCAGTTTCAAATCTTTGCCAAGTCATTACTATAATGATGGAAGAAATTGTTAACCTGCACTTGTTTTCCCCCCCTACTTAATTGTTCAGCATTATATATATATATATATATATATATATATATATATATATCAAACTCCCCCACCTCTTAGCATTATATCAATCCACCTTAACCACAAACCGTCACATATACACCACCCCACTAAACTAACCACAAACCCCACGTCCATCACTCACCCCTCACCCCCCCCAACTAACCACACCCCCCCCCCCCATCGCCTCACTCATCCCCCCCCCCCCCCCCCCCCCCCCCCCCCCCCCTCCTTTTCCTCTCCCCATAATCCCCTCTGTCATTTCCTTCTGTCGGCCATTCTTCACAGCACACCACATGGACATAAGATAAGTCTGTCCTCGTTCTTTGTTTGTACTGTCCTAAATGTTAAATGTGATCTATCCTTTTTTTATGATCTATCTTTTTTTTTTCTTTTTTTTACTTGAAGAAGACCCAAGAGGTCGAAATGCATCGTGTCTTGTCCTGTACTTTGTTTGTCAATGTCCTTGGCGGCAACTAACCCCCACTGTTTCTAAATTTTACTATCATCACTCTAAACTTATTATCATCACACTCAACTTACTATCATCACACTCAACTGACTATCATCACACTCAAGTTACTATCATCACACTCAACTTACTATCATCACACTCAACTTACTATCATCACTCTAAACATACTATCATCACATTCAACTTACTATCACACACTCAAGTTGCTATCATCACAGTAAACTTACTATCATCACTCTAATTTTACTATCATCACACTAAATTTACTATCATCACACTCAATTTACTATCATCACACTCAACTTACTACACTCAACTTACTATCATCACTCTAAACTTACTATCATCACACTCAACTTATTGTCATCACTCTAAACTTACTATCATCACACTCAACTTATTATCATCACACTCAACTTACTATCATTACACTCAATTTTCTATCATCACACTCAACTTATTATCATCACACTCACCTTACTATCATCACTCTAAACTTACTATCATCACACTCAATTTACTATCATCACACTCAAGTTACTATCAGCACAGTAAACTTACTATCATCACTCTAAATTTACTATCATCACACTAAATTTACTATCATCACACTCAATTTACTATCATCACACTCAACTTACTATCATCACAATCAACTTACTATCATCACACTCAACTTATTATCATCACTCTAAACTTACTATCATCACACTCAATTTACTATCATCACACTCACCTTACTATCATCACTCTAAACTTACTATCATCACTCTGAACTTACTATCATCACACTCAACTTATTGTCATCACTCTAAACTTACTATCATCACACTCAACTTATTATCATCACACTCAACTTACTATCATTACACTCAATTTTCTATCATCACACTCAACTTATTATCATCACACTCACCTTACTATCATCACTCTAAACTTACTATCATCACACTCAATTTACTATCATCACACTCAAGTTACTATCAGCACAGTAAACTTACTATCATCACTCTAAATTTACTATCATCACACTAAATTTACTATCATCACACTCAATTTACTATCATCACACTCAACTTACTATCATCACAATCAACTTACTATCATCACACTCAACTTATTATCATCACTCTAAACTTACTATCATCACACTCAATTTACTATCATCACACTCACCTTACTATCATCACTCTAAACTTACTATCATCACTCTGAACTTACTATCATCACACTCAACTTACCATCATCACACTCAACTTACTATCATCACACTCAACTTACTATCATCACTCTAAACTTACTATCACGCCATACGGTCAAAAGCCCACGTATAACCTGTTTTTCCTAAAGACCCTACGGCGAATCGTCCGTCAGATAGTATTCTTTTAAAGGGGGGGAAGGAATTATACCACAGCACCGCCCATGTTTGCCCCACAACCCCTCTGACCACTTCCCCCTACCTCCCTGCTCCCTGCTGTCTCTTCACCCTTCCCTCCCCCCCCCCTTCTCTCCTCCAGCTGTTGCAATGGTCATAGTTCACCAGCGGCTCTCTGCTTGCATCTTCTTGTCTCTCCTTCCGCAAGGTGTGGGCACTCCTCTTCCCTCCACTCTCCCTCTCTCCCACCTCTATCCCTGCCCTCCTCCGCTATTTCCCCCCTCTTCCCGTCTTTCTTCCATCCTCTTCCCCCTCCCTCTGCCTCTGTTTGAACCCACCTCATCCGTTCAACCCTTATTCCCCACCCCCACCTCCCACCCCCCAACGTCTCTCCACCCACGCTTCCCTCCCGCATCCCTCCCGCCCTTTTGCACTCTTGTTTCAAGTCGGTCATGGCAGGGTAGTTCAGAATCCAGTTCTACCAGTTAAAAGGCGGGTGGTAGTATGAGGGGGGGTCCTCTGCACCCGACTGTCCGAAGACCGGAAAGTGCCGAAGAATATGCACGAGTTTGTTTTTCTGTTGTCGGACAACTCCGGTTTTAAGTCTAATTCGTGTGAGCGTAATTCCTGTGGACTTCAACAAAACCTTGTTCGTTTCTACGCACAGATCGTTGCGTTGCGACAAACAGATAAAGAACGCCATGTCGTCATTGTAGTACGAAAATCTTATTCTTCGGAGAAGAAGAAGAAGTAGAAGAAGAAGAAGAAAAGTTCTGGATTCTGCTTACAAGAAAATTTACCCACCCCCTCTCTTAGAAAAAAAAAAGTACTCCCTTCTCTCTCATCTTCGAATCCCCCCCTCTCCCTCTCTCTCTGTCCGTCTGTCTATCTCAGCCCGCTTTCTCTCTCTCTGCCAATCACTTTCTAACTTTCTCTGCATCAGTCCTTGTTCCTTTCCCTCTGTGTCTCAGAGAGAGAGAGAGAGAGAGAGAGAGAGTTCTTTGCCGGCAGCCGTGCAGACCAACACTCTGGCCATTGTGACAACAGGCGATTTGTCAACTGGTTCATAACAGGACGTCACGAGTTGACGGAACACGTATCCTGCACTATGAAAAACGTTAGTTTCAGTTTTCTGAAGCAGGAGGCATTGTGGGCGGCCTAGGCCATAATATGCTACACACCTCATCTGCTACGCCACAGTTAACTAACTAAATAAAGGATTCCAAAGCAATGACCCGAGAAGAGGATGCCATGGGTAAGACTCAACAGCTGCCTGATCGTAGCATTTACCCAACGCACTGGTCAGACCTTGGAAACAATGAATGATAACAGTAAAAACGGTAAAATTGAATGTCTCGTTTTTGAACGATGCACACTCAACAAAAAGGCCACCGTAGCTTTTTTATGATGACCTTTCATTTCAGTCATACAGATACAGTCTGTTCTTTGGATGTTTTTTCCATGACAAGGTATCAGCAACAACAACAACAACACACAACAACATTGGTCAGTCTTCAGTATGTGTTAATTTATCTGATCATTTCTTCCGTTGTTCTTGTTGTATGCGTCGTGCTTTTCCTCTGTGCTAGACAAACGAGTGCCAGAAGCAGTTCTAATTTGGAGTTAGGAGCATGCAGTTGTTTCACTTTGGATGCTAAAATGGTCTCCTTTGTTTCTTTTGTGTTGAGCTGTAAACTGTACCGTCCGAATTTTGTAAACTTCCATGTGATTGGTAAGAAAATTCATCGGTATTTTACCCTGTTGTCTCGAACGCGTGAATGATACTTTTTCCCCACCTCCCCCCCCCCCCCCCCCCCCCCCCCCCCCCCCCCCCCCCCCCCCCCCCCCCCCCCCCCCTCTGCGATACTAACATCATCGGCACATATTGAGATGGTGGATTCTGTTCATCACTGTTCAGTCCGTGTCTGTCCGATGGTTGATAGGTTCAAGAAGAAAAAAAAATCCACAGACAAAAAGTCAGGATGGCTTGAGGACAAACATACACTCATCATCTCATCTTTTTTGATCGCTAGAAAGGTTATTACCGTGATCATGAAGGCAATCAGCTCTCCCATCGCCGTTCGTCTTTGTCATGGCAAAAAAAAAAATAAATAAAAAAAAAAAAAAAAAGGATAAATTTGAACACTTCACACGGCTGTATCCGTGTTTTATGTTAGCTCTGTCTACAGGCTGCTTGTCGTTCAGTGTTTGTTACAGAAGCGGATATTTCATCTGTACTTAACTTACAAATTATGACTGGATTCTCTGTTCATCCTTCTCTTTTGACCTCTGATTTTTGTTTTTTGTTTTGTATGTTTTATCGATAATATTTTTTTTCCTATCTGCTAGTGTATTCTGTTTACCAGCTTTCACCTGTCTCATTCATCTGTCTGTGTCTTTAGCCACACACACACACACACACACACACACACACAGATCCCATCAAAACCACAACTACGTTGCACATATTTTCAAGTGCTTTCATCATACACAGAAAAAAAAAGCGAGACTAACACATTTTTAACACTCTTTATTTAATAGCGAAAACAGAGTGCTCTACGATGTATCTCTGATTTTTATTAAAAAAAAAATTCACACCCTGATTAGAAAACTGATATCTTAGTCATAAAACATCGATTTTTCAAATATTATATCCTCCTCACACCCCCACACCTCCCTCCTCCGCTTTCCTTTTCTTCCTCGGACACACCTCTTACCCTGTGCTATGGGCCCTGATGAGAAGACTGGTAGTGGATGATCTCCCTTTCGATTTCTTGGTTTAAGTTATGGAAGCTCACTAGCTTTTTTTCGTCTTTATTCTTTGATTAATTAATTTTTGGGGGTATATATTTAAAGGGTCAAGGAAAATAGTAACTATCCTCAGGAAAACAGGGCAAACCTGCCATTTTAGCTTGTTCATGAATATATTTCAACGGCATTTTCAATGCCTTTCTTTGTCTTAATATTACTTCTTTTTTTGCTATAGAGTCAACACATTTCAGACACCTACTTTTGTTAACACGTTTTCTGACTTTAAATATACTTGTCTAAGGGCGGTTTCTGAAGACCTTCTGCTGTCAAGTTCTCCCTAGAGCTTCTTCCGACTAAATTACTGTCACTCAGCTCTGTTAGAGGAATTGTATTTCTGTCTTGTAGAACATGAACATTTGACATTGCACAGTATTCACTCCGCCATCAGTGTTGAAGGAGGCTGTTCCACAGCTTTCTGTTAGGCTATAGATTCTGAACCTTTGCCGTTATAACATCGACAGACAAACTGTTGAAAAATAACAAACAAGGAAGATACTGAAGAAGCATTGCTCATAGACAGCCATGATGACAAGAAAGGCTAAAGGAGAAAGAAGACCCGCGAAGAAGAACAAGGAAGAGAGGGTATGGAGAGAAGAAGAAAATTAAGAGGACGACGCAACAACAAGAGAAAAGAAGCTGAAGGCTGACCTGCGACACAACAGCCAAGACCCAAACGACGAGAAGTCAATGAGACAGAAACACCATAATCAAGCACCGGCATACAAAACACAAACAACACCCACAACCAAATGCTACAAGTTAGGCGTGGACATTCATTGTCCGGCTCATTTTCAATGAACAAACTAAAAATGTCTGATTTCCCATTTTATAAAAACAGACAAACAAACAAACAAGGAAGCTTACATACACACTGAAGCTAAGGTTTGATCTTATGAAGTAAGAGGTACATGGCCACAACTCCGAACGAATGGTGATTGCGGCTCCCATTCGCCTAGCGCAGACGTATTTACGTATTGCCTATCTGGTTTAGTCGTACGTATGCCTTTTTTCTGTATTGGTGCCGACAGGATTTTTAGTAGGGAGAGTTTAAAGTTCTTTTTGTTTTTAGAGTATCTTTTGTTCTGTGTGTTGGGTCCTCAAAGTCTATTTTGGTTCAATATATTGTGATAATTAGGAGAAACCGATGTGCGTGTATCTGTCCGTTCTATTCATAGGGCTCTGTCTGTTGTTCCTCATTCAACGATACTCTCCCCTGACTTTCCAGACCCTCATACACCCCTCTTCCTTCACCCCAGCCCCCCTCCACCTTACCACCTCTCCTCACCTCATCATTCTCCCAACCCAATACCATCCATACCCGAGTCAAGAATAGAATGTGAGGGAAGGGGGTGACTGAAAGATGGAGATGGTTGGGGGAGGGGGGGGGGGAGGCACAAGCAGATGCTCGTTAAAATGAACAGAAAGTGGGGGAAGGGAGGGGGGCTGGGGAGGAGAGGGGGGGAAAGGGGGGAGGGCGGGAATGAGACGGGGGTGGTGGTGGTTGGGACGGGGGGGGGGGGGGGGGGATTCTCGAGGAGTGATAAGCCTGAAGTCGGTTGGGCCGGCCGAGGGTTCCACCGGCACAGATCTGTGTGGGTCCATCCCAGCCTGCTCCTTCCCTGATGCCAGACATCACAACCTCTATCAGTTCCCTGGACCCTCTCTCTGCAGGAGACTGCTTTGGCAGTAGTCATCTTGAGTACCCTCTCCCCCCCCCCATCCTCCCATCCCCTCTGCCTCATCCTGCCACACCCCCTACCCCCTCCTCCCCAGTCCCTCCCCCCTCCTTTTCCCTCCCCCCTCCCCCCCCCCCCCCCCCCCCCCCCCCCGGAATGGTTGGTCAGTCCACGGTCAGTGCTGGGTCAAAGCACCACGACCTTGCGACCTTTCCATCAGGGGAGGTCACTGGGCCGAAAAAAAGACGTGGCGGCGCCTGCCCGTACAGTACCCGTGTAGTCCCCCCCCCCCCCCCCCCCCCCCCCCCCTGCTGGCCCGGTCGGCAGATCCACGCGGTGCTTTACCTGCCTGTTCTGCAACCCCCAGACACTGAAACAAAGTGAAAGGAAAAATTATTGTACAAACTCAAAGGAAAAATTATTGTTCAGCCTGAAAGGAAAAATCACTGTACAAACTGAGAGGAAAAAAAAAAAAAACTTACAAATTTAAAAGAAAAATTACTGTGCAAACTAAAAATAAAAACTACTTAAAAAAGAAAAAAAAAAACTACTGTACAAACTTAAAAAGAAAAACTACAACACCGCCGAACGAAAGAGACAAGTTTATTACAAGACAAAACACGTCGCGTTTCCAACTTTGGTCTGCTTCAGGCAAGACAAACAACATTCAAGACAGTGAAAACGAAGACTCAACAGTCACTTATCTCCTCATCTTGGATTTCAAGGCCATAGGTGATTGATCGTTCTTCGTTTACCTTATTTTGAATGTTGTTTGTCTTGCCT
>JADBJO010003974.1:47072-54572 GCA_016801955.1 Conus betulinus | reverse complement strand
ACTGAATCATAGACATAGCACTGCACAAACAACTCACAAACAACTCACAGACAAAAGGACTGAATCAGACATGGCAGTGCGCACACAACTGACAGACAAAAGGACTGAATCAGACATAGCACTGCACAAACAACTGACAGACAAACAACTCACAGACAAAAGGACTGAATCATAGACATAGCACTGCACAAACAACTCACAGACAAACAACTCACAGACAAAAGGACTGAATCAGACATGGCAGTGCGCACACAAACTGACAGACAAAAGGACTGAATCAGACATAGCACTGCGCAAAAACAACTGACAGACAAAAGGACTGAATCAGACATGGCAGTGCGCACACAACTGACAGACAAAAGAACTGAATCACAGACATAGCTGCACAAACAACTGACAGACAAAAGGACTGAATCATAGACATGGCACAGCGCACACAACTGACAGACAAAAGGTCTGAATCACAGACATGGCACTGCGCACACAACTGACAGACAAAAGGACTGAATCACAGACATGGCACTGCGCACACAACTGACAGACAAAAGGTCTGAATCACAGACATGGCACTGCGCACACAACTGACAGACAAAAGGACTGAATCACAGACATGGCACTGCGCACACAACTGACAGACAAAAGGACTCACCACAGACATGGCACAGCACACACAGAACTGACAGACAAAGGGACTAAATCACAGACATGCTACTACACACAGACAGGGGTACAGCTATTTTGGACCACTGGATGGAGACAAAAGGACTCTGTCAAAGACATGGGAACTCCACATAGAACTCACAGACAGAGAGACAGAAGTACACAGCTATATTTGTTTAGTCACATGGGGGTAGGGGTGTGTGGGTGGGATAACATACAACAGCAAAACTAATCTAGAATTGAAGTAAACATACATAAACGCTATAAATAGAAAGAGGAAATGGTTAACACAAAAGAACAGGGAGAGAGAGAGAGACAGAGACAGAGAGAAGCTGGAATATGTCAGCCCGAGGTTAAGAACAGATGGAAGTCGACTGTACGTCACACAATGACGCACAACTACCTTCCTACGTCAGAGACCATAAGGGAACCTAACTTACTGCTCGTGTCTCGCATTTTCAGATATCATGGTCATAAGAGGTTCTGCGTCTCCTTTCATCGAGTCTTTCATGTTAGCTCACACAACGATCAATCTGTGTACATATGTACTTCGTACATTTCTTCCTGAACCGAATTATTCAAAATTATACGAATCAATTCTATTCACCGCACACAATCCATGGGTTTAGCGAGATAGCTTGTGTGTACCGAGGCCTGGTCTTTGCCGGTGTTTTCCCCTGACCCAGCCTCCAGGCCTTGGCACACCAGCGGCTGATCTGGAGGAACCTGATGAACTGTTCTTCAGTGTGGCGTCCGAATGGCTCCCCAAGAAGAAGAAGAAGAAGAAATCTTTAAAAAACAAACAAACAAACAAACAAACAAACAAAAAAAAAAACAAAAAACCCGCATCTAGATCATGACTAGGACAGCAGCCAATGATTATCCTCCAAACAACTGTTCTTCTTTGTATTGCTGGAGAAGCGATTAAGCAGGATATAAGTAAATACATACATGCCTACATAAACAAACAAATAAACCAACATAAATAATGAATGAATAAATAAATACATCGATAAATAGTTAAATGAATAAATAATGAAAAACACAGATACATAAAGTGAATCAATAAACAGCCAAATAAATAGATAGATGAATATCAAATAAAATGAATGAATAAATAAATAAATGATAATGGTTGTTTGATCAAACATTTAAGAATGGAGAGAACAAGCCAAACCAAGATAACTTTTTGAGCACTTGCTTTAACAATTCACAAGTAGCCATCCACCCCCTATAAACCCCTCAGGATTAAACAAAAAGGAAACAAGAAACCATCACCTGATTCTTGTGCACTGCACATAAGAACACACCAAAGAATCTATCTGTCTGATAGGGAATCAAATTTACAGTGGTAGGGGCCTAACCGTAATGGGGAAACACAAAATAGCAAACAACCAATACAAAGCAAACATTAGAATAGACAAACAAGACAAGACAAACAAGAGCACATTTATTTTGGTCGTAAACAATTATTCACAGTTTTACCATGTCTTGTTTTGGTAGATTTGTCTGTTTCATCCAAAACCAGGCACTCAAAGAAATTCGTGAAACTGATAATTCGCGTCGAGACAAAAATATGTTCAACAAAATCTTTCCTCATCAGTGAGAAAAATTTAATTTCTAACCCTTTGCACACAATCTAAACCAAGTCAGTTAAAAAAGAAAAACAACAACAACAAAAAAATTGTCAGACGATCATCCGTAATCTCTTCATAGGCAGTAATTAGTACGACTTACCAGTCTCTGATATCAGTTGTCTTAACCAGTTTAATCAAACTTTTAGTCAGTATTCCCCCACCTCCATTACCTCCACTCCTCCCCTACTTCCTCCCCCCCCCCCCCCCCCCCCTCCCCACGAATAAGAGAGAGAGAGAGAGAGAGAGAGAGAGAGAGAGAGAAGAGAGAGAGAGAGAGAGAGAGAGAGGAAACCATCCTAGACGACCAGCCAATATTTTTATTCATTCGTACTATCACTACGATTTACCACACAGTATTCTCAGCCGTCATCACTTGGTAAATCAGAAATATGAAAACTTCCTATGGGAACACAACAAAAATCAGTGAAGGCTTTGTCTTAAAATCCATACGCTGACACTAAATGCTAACAAGAAGTAAATAAAATGTATAAAATGCACCCCCCCCCCCTCCAAAATAATGATAATAATAATAATTATTATCATTATAATAGTAACTGAAGCCCCTATCAAACAAGTGTGTAGTCAGTCACCTCCAAGGTCAGTTATGGATGGTAATTCTTTTAGGTTGTCTAAACACAAATCTCATACACCACACTGAAGAAATACCGCTCTTGTTTAGAGCATTTTTTTAAAAACGGAAATATCATACACACACACACACACACACACACACACACACACGCGCGCGCGCGCGCGCGCGCGCGTTAAAGGGATCAGAGATGTTTAAATAAAACTTAAACGATTGAGAAATGAACAAAACCAAATAACCAAGCTTCCAAACAACCACTCATACACACACACACACACACACACACAAGATGGCGGACACACACAGTGGCTAGCTCAAACACCTGCGGCAGTTTTTGTGAGTTGTTGGGGAACATGAAGTCAAGAGCCTTCAGAAAGTTAGCGGCGCCCAAATCAACAGGCCTGCGACCGTGGCGTTCGTCAACTTTACTGGGAAATGCTCGTCGCCAGCAGACCTGTGCCGAAACAGTCGAGCAGCGAGACGCCACTCCGTTACTGGCGCTAGCTATGCCTACAGCTGCCCAAGCAACATCAGCTCAGCGTCATTCAACGGAGTCATCTACAGCAGCAAATGAGGTCGGTGAAGAAAATTACGCTCTTGGCATGAAAGTAACTCGAGAAGATCGTATCAAATCATTTGAAAACGCCGTTTTAGCTCAAACGAAGATCCTAGAGAAAATAGCCAAACTCCACGTTTCCATGACAACAACAGCTACACAAACAGAAATATGTCCTACAGACACAACATCGTATGCTGAAGTGGTCAAAACCCCACCTGCGAACACATCGATGAATAAGAGACAACTTTCTGCTCAAGAAAAAGCCGTAAATGCAGGAGCAAAAACAGTTATTGGTGAAAAGAACATCAAAACAGAACATGACGTCAGACCTCCTAATCGAAATGAGGCAAACACAAAACATGACGTCAAATCACGTCGTGACGATGCTTGTCAAAACAAGAAGAAAACGAAAGCAAAAGAAGAGAAACTAAGCTTACCGAAGGTTCTGGTGATCCATGACAACGGCGTGGACGATAGGAGACTTGGAAATTCGTACGATTTGAATGCGACACGTCAAAGAAGCTATAAGGTAAAGGGACTAGAGCAACGTCTTCAAGAACTTGACGATGCCGAGGAGAAACCTGATGCAGTGGTAATACACTGCTGCATTAACGATCTAAAGACTTCTGCTGCAGAAGACATCAGCACATCGTTTGTGCAGATGCTGAAAAAACCGCTGCTAAAAAGCACACTAAAGTTAAGTTCGCGGTCAGCAAACTGACTCCAGTCAGAGACAAGAAACTCGATATAAAAAACGTGTTCTGTTTAATGCAAAAGTCAATTCTGAGTTGTTTGAGGTGGAAAACATTTCATTTATTCAAAATAACGACATCAGAATGGAGCATCTTCGAGACGAGGTGCATCTGACAAAGAGAGGCTCCAGTCTGCTGGCGGGGAACATTGGACGACACACGAGGGCCTTGCTGTGGGAGATCCCCAAGAGACCTGCCCGTCCTTCACGTCGCCATTGGTACCACGACCATCCTGGCCCACATCCTCCCAGCTGGCACAACCGGTTCTGCACTCTGGAGGACTGGAACTTTTATTAGTCAGCTCACACCTACTGCCGCCATGTTTTTTTTAATGTGACACTGCTGCTGGGTTACCTCTGTCCATTTTGTCTTTAGTCTTTAAACATATGTCACTAGGGAATGATTTTAGCGTTTTTCAGTGGAACTGCAGATCAATTAACACAAACTATGAACATCTAGTACAACACTTAGCCCATCATCAATACCATGTTTTAAGTCTTCAGTCATTGAATGTTAAGAAAGAAAAGCTGCCCCAACTAGACAATTACTATTTTCCCCCTATCATCCAAAAGATAGACACTAACGAGAAAATTATAGTGCCATTTATGTGCCCAAATCCAGTTCCATCAGAATTACTCAGTATACATTCTTGTGCAGTGACGGTAACGTTTGATAACACTTTATTAACCGTCATATCTGTGTATTTACCAAAGGGTCCAGATGATAATGATACAGAATGGATTCGTACGTTTCAAGCAGACAAGGGAAAAAAAAAGGGTACTAATAACAGGAGATTTTAATGCGCATTCACCATTTTGGGAGAAGAACTGTGAAAATATTACTAGCAACCGTTTCATTGAGAATATTGTTGATTCATCATTGTATCTTCTGAATGACGGTAGAATAACGCGAATCCCTGATAAATCCTTATCATAGAGCAACAGCCATCGATCTAACTCTTGTTTCTCCAGATCTGGCGCCAATTTGTAAATGGGATTCTTTAAATGATAGCCTTAATAGTGACCATACCTGTATTACTGTTATTGGGATAAGTTTTCAGAACTTTTATCAAACATTTCATGTTGAAGACGTCGATGATAAAGACATCAATGAATTGTATTCTATATTTACTGATGCAGTCCTAAGTGCTGCTAATCAATCAATTCCCATGTCTAAAACAAAGAAATCATATAAACATTCTGGCAATATTTGGTGGAACGATGATTGTGAAAAGGCCAAAGCTGAAAAATGGATAAAATTTGAAAATTACTTAAAGGATAATTCAATTCCTAATCACCAAGAATCAAAAAAAGCAAAAACACAAAGCAAATAGAGTTAACACACAATCAAAAAGACAATATTGGTCATTATTTTGTACTAATGAAGTATATAACTATAAAGATATGCAAAGGTATGGGAAAAAATGAAAACCATGAAGAATGGGATAAACTTACCCCAATGCCCGATCAAACTGGAGAGTTCAGATATACCCTCTAATCAAGAGAAAGCAGAAGCATTTGCTGATTTGTATGCAAATTGCAGTAGAATTACTGGACTATCAACTGAAAGTAGACAATACAGAATAAAGGAGGAGGAAAGTGATATTACATCAGATCATAGTTTAAATAAACCTCTACTTAAAAGCTATGTAAATTCAAATATAACACTTAATGAAGTAATTGAATGTATTTCACATATGGGCAAAAATAAGACGTCTGTAGGGCTAGATGGGATATCTTATGAATTGTTAAAACATTTACCACAAAATGTAGTTCAATTTTTACATTCTTTGATACAGAAATGCTGGTCTCTAGCGGTGAAATGCCTCTTGTCTGGAAACACTCAATCGTTATCCCTATACACAAGCAAGGAAAACCTCGGACTGATAAAAACAGCTATCGACCCATCTCCTTAACATCTCATGTATATGCAAGTTAATGGAAAAAATAGTCTCAAGTAGGCTAGTTCATTTCTGTGAAAAACAAAACATTATTCCAAAAAATCAAGCCGCTTTTCGAAAAGGTCGCTCCACTACTGAACATTTAGTAAAACTTACGACACAAATTAAACAGCAGTTTGGCAGACGGAAAAAATATTCTAGCAACCTTTTTTGATGTGAAAAAAGCTTACGATCAAGTATGGCATTACCGATTACTCCAAAAACTTCAAAACTACAATATAGATGGTAGTATGTATAACTATATACAAATTTTTTTTATCACAACGTTTCATACAGGTAAGAGTTGGAAGCACATATTCTAAGTCCAGAGAACTTCAGATGGGTCTTCCACAAGGCTCGGTTATTTCACCTATTTTATTCAATATACTCGTAGCAGATCTTCCAAATAATCTATCAAAAGATACAGTTTTAGCCCAGTATGCAGATGATATATGCATGTGGATGAAGGTGACAATGAAGCGTAAAACGCCAATCAGAGCACTTAACTATACCAAAAAAAAAATACCAACGCGAACTAAATAAATCGATATATTTATGAAGGAAAATGGACTTTCTTTATCATTAGAAAAAAACACATATGGTACTTTTTAATTCGGGGCATAACCCAGAAAAAACTGCCTGATTTCACTATGGGTGGCAGTGTCATTAATTATTCGCAAAGCGTAAGGTTTCTAGGTGTTTATTTATCATGCAAACTTACGTGGAATCAACATATAGACTATATATTAAATAAAGCCAGAAAAGCTTTAAATTTTCTCAAAATTATTAGTAAACAGCGATGGGGTCAAGACACAAAAGCACTTTTATGTCTTGCTAATTCCTTAGTTCGTTCGCGTTTAACCTACGGCCAGGAATCTTTTTTTAGTGCACCAAAACATTTATTAACAAAACTACAAAGTATAGATTGTAAAGCCTTTAAACTGGCACTAGGAGTGCCGACTCATGCTTACAATCTTGGATCATATAAAGAAGCAGGAGTTCTTCCTCTTGATGAACATAGGAAAATCTCTGCAGCTAAGTTTGTATTAAAATCCTTTGCACATAATTCATTCTGTAATGAAGAAACAAAGTTAAATTCTAAGCATGACTTTGTTAACAGGGCTAAGACAATACATGTTTGCAACCAGTTAATTCGTTTATCTCCGACATGATTAATTCTACAGAATTAAAAAGTAAAAAAAATAGCAATTACCTGTACCATCCTGGGAACAAATTAAACCTATTTTTGACATTGATCATACAGAATGAGCAAAAGTCAATCTCCAAACGTTCTGAAAAATTTAGTTAATGAACACATGGAAAATTACTATAGTGATTATATTAAAATATTCACAGATGGATCT
>JADBJO010003974.1:32072-42072 GCA_016801955.1 Conus betulinus | reverse complement strand
AAAAAACTATAAAAAAAAAAAAATGACAGAGACAAACAAACAAGACAGGGAGCGGGACTTATGGCGGGAGCGCCACATCGGAAATCTCCGCTAGTCGACTGAATGTTAGTCGGCGGCAACTCGTTCCGTTCCGGACCCGACTTGATGTTTAAAAAAAAAAAAAAAAAAAAAAAAAAAAATTTGCTTCAATCCTTGAAGTATCACTTCCGGAATATCCCGACTCCAACATTTATCCAAATATGACCGACTCCAATACAGAACTAGATACATAGGTCAAGCCTACAAGTAGCTCCCCAAACAGAGCCATTACTAAACATCCAACTTAAAATAAATGACCTCAATGTCACTTAAATATGTACTGACCGAATAAATGCCAGTCCCATCTTGGCGTACAAACTCTCCAACCCAACGAGAATACAACACACCATATTTATACATATATATTTACCAGAACAGCGGGTGAAGACAGAAGAGAGCTACTGGCAAGCTTCACTCAGCGAAGAGCCCAAAGCCCCACCAGTAGATGCGCCACCTCCAATGAAGGAAGTAAGAGTCTGGGACGACTCGGAAGAATGTTGTTGGTAGCCCAAGGATTGAGATCCTTCCCAAGTTCAGCGGGGACTGCCTTCCGCCCAGCGAAGGGTTCCGGCCCGGTTCCGCTACTCTCCACGACGAAGTGGAAAAATAAATATGGCTACCAACGGAGGACGTGGCCTCTTACCGGAAAAGCAAAAGCAAAAAGAATGAGAGCGCCGAACACTGGCATAGCGAAGAAGGTTCCCCCTCCACCCTACATAAAACACTCACATTTCAACCCAGCTAAGCATTAACAACACACTTTACGCACAGAACACGTGCAAGACACTTCCCTGCACCGTTATTAAAATAACAGCACACCACACACACACACACACACCCTTCATCCAGGTCTCTCTTCCCTCTCACACTACACCTATGTGAGGGTTTACTGAGGGGATGCATGATCCACACGGGCGGTGCACAACTGAATGTGACAGAGGAGCTACCCCCCTCCCTCTGCACTCCACATACTAGGTGTAAGCTGCTGTCAACCTCTGTGACGAAACAGCCCATTAAAACTCAAACACTGGTCCGCCCGTGACATAGTCATTAATTCATTTTATCCATCAGCTTTAAAGCATGCGCAGTGTGGTCTCAAAACTTAGCGGAAGTGGTGTGGCGTATATAGACTAGTCTGCATGTAGTACCGCCTCCTTGATGAAACTGAGACCGAAACCATAACCTGAATGCGGCCCGGTCCTCTTAGAGTGAAACGAGTTCAGGAGTTGTCTCGGGGCCGCGCGGGGTGTCCTTTTCTGAAGACCTGCGGTCAAGCTCTTCAACGATTTCATTCGTTGAACTTTCATATCTGGATCTGCAAAATTGTTAACATAGAATTAAAAGGAAATGCGTCGATACATTTGTAATGACAGGAAACAATGTAATTTCAGTCAAAATCGAACTATAATCATTCATATGATTTTTGTGATTGTTTTTTTTTTTCATAAAAGCCACATAGTATGGGGAAAAGAAATGACAGAAATGAAAACGGAAGAGATCAAGGAGTCATCAAATTTCTTTTCATGCTAATTACTATAAAAATTGCCACATAGGGGGATATCAGAATGTTTCTCTGCATGTTGAATTTAGTATACAATCCACAATTGAAAACTACGCGCAGATAAATTGGAAAGAAATTTGAACATTAAATTTTGAGATTGTCCACACAATAAAAAAAGGTTATGATGAACGTAAGAGGCGCCAGTTAAATCACATTCATATCACAATCGTTTGCATATAAAATTAAATAAAGAAAAAGTGGAAAGAGATGGTAGAAGATACAGATTTATATGCACTCTTACACATACCACATACCATGTCCATACACACTACCGCCACCTACTCGATCCAGTATTGTTGTCCAAACTGCATCATTTGTTTGGTTGATCCTGACTGAAGAACACTATACGGTCTCATGCCGCTCTCTACCTGATGGTCTCTGCATGGTTCTCCCATTTTGGAAGGTCTGCCGTGAACGCTCAGTCCTCTGCTCTCTACCTGATGGTCTCTGCATGGTTCTCCCGTTTTGGAAGGTCTGCCGTGCACGCCCAGTCCTCCTCTCTCTACCTGATGGTGTCTGCTTGGTTTCCCATTTTGGAAGGTCTGCCGTGCTCGCCCAGTCCTCCGCTCTCTACCTGATGGTGTCTGCTTGGTTCTCCCATTTTGGAAGGTCTGCCGTGCTCGCCCAGTCCTCCGCTCCGTCCAGTTCACCGGTGTCCATGCCCTTCAGGTGATAACAGTTCCAGATTATAAATTGTGCCCCCCCCTCCTCCCCTGCTCATATTCAACAGGATTGCAAAGAAGATATCTGGTACCAGACGGACAGGCACTAGACCACCTAAGGCCAAGGATGGCATGCTTCTGTCAAAGTACAATCTTGCAAGGTGGGGCGAACATTTCAAAGAGGTCCTCAACAGACCCAAGCCTGCTTCTCTAGCTGAGGCTGATGACCACCATGGCCGCTCCTTGTTAACACCGGTGACTTCACAGGAAAAGAGATCAGGAGAGCGATAAATATGCTGAAGGATAAGAAGTCCCCCAGGGTTCATGACACAACAGTGGAGATGCTAAAAGGAGGAAGGGACTGGATGTGTGGCCCCTGCAACCAAGTTTGGAGCTCCGGCATCATCCCAGAGAACTGGAGAAAAGGCGAGGTGGCCAGCGTCCCCCAGGAAGGAAATATCTCTGAATAGGACAGCTGAGGGGAGTCACTCTGCTATCAGTCCCTGAGAAAGTTTACTGCCAGGCCATACATTACAGACTTTGTTACAGTGTTGACAATGAGCTGCGTGAAGAACAGGTAGGCTTTCGTCCTAATCATTCCTATGCAGAGCAGATCTTTACCCTAAAACAGATTACCGAGTAGTGTGAAAGAATAACAGATCCCTCTGGCCATCAGCTTCATCGACCTTACGAAACCATTCGACAGTGTCCATAGACCATCGTTATGGAATTCTGAATTCCAAGAGCGTCCCGCCAAAATTTGTATCAGCCACAGAGCAGATGTACAACAACTCCAAGTGCCAAATCCGCACAGAAGATGACTACAGGGACTGTATTAGGTTCTTACAGGTGTCAGACAAGGGTGTATACTATACCCTTCCCTCTTTGCAAGTACTATTGACTGGATAAGGAAGCATACCATCAACGGAAAAGGATTCAATTGACTGAAGGAGAGACTCTTGCTAATTTGGACCTCACTGACGACATATTTGCTGTGACAAACAACATCCTGGACCTCCACATCTAGTGGATGATGCCTCGGATATGCAGAAAACATCGGCCTTGTAATCAGTGGCAAAAAATCAAGAACATGGCGAGTGGGGAATACCATTCTCCAACAGATTTCTTCATTGATCAGAAGACAGTTGATGAAGTAAAGAACTTCACCTGTTCAGACAGTTCCATCAACATTTTGAATGATGTTCATTATTAACTGCAATGTCGTATGAAGAAGGTATCCACAGCTTTCACTCCACTGAACAAAATACGGTCAAATAAGAAATTCACCCTCAGAGTCAAATTGCGATTCTACAACACAAATCTTCTGTCCATACTGCTAAATTGGTTCGAAACCTGGTAATTTCAAACCATTCAGGAGATAAAACTGGATGGATTTGACACCAAATGCTTCAGGAAAAATCCTGGGGATCAAGTGGAACAGCTTTGGGTCAAACGAAAAGATAAGAGGGAGATGCCAGTAACTTCTTGCATCGACCACCATCTGCAAGCGACGTCTGTGCTGGCTAGGCCATGTATAGAGGCTCCCCACGACAACACCTGCAAACCAGTCCGTCAAGTGGATCCCCGCAGGCAGGAAAAAGTGAGGGCTACCCAAAGATGTGTTGTCGGAAAGCAGTGGAGAGACACCTACGTCTGTCCCAAAGGAATTTGAAGGATGTCAGCAGACCGGTGAAGGATTGATCAGTGTAGTGCTTTGACGACCTTATGCATTGCTTGACGTGGGAGCAGCTAAAGTCCAGGTCTAAGGTCTTTTTCAATCGATTCAGTGTGAGTCACTTGACATTTTATTTCGATTTTAATCACCTTGGCTCATTCTTGTCACTTGACATTGAACTTTACTCTTGTTAACCCAAACCCATTTAAATCACCAGACATTTAGTTTCTAAGTAACAATGACCCATTTTGATCTGCTTGACCTGGTGACTTCTGTGGGAATAACCTCTGCCTATTTTGGGCATGACACGTTTGGTCTTGCTCTGGTTCACCATGACCAGTTCTGGATCTCCCTGACCTTAAACCTTGATCTGAGTGACCTAACCCACTTGTGTCACTTCACATGTGACTTTGCTGCAATTAAGCCTGATCCATTCTAAGTCACTTAACAATTAACTTCAACAATTTTAATCGGTTCACATTTAGCTTTGCTGTTTTCTCCCAATCAATCCTTGGTCAATACATTTTAACCCTGACCTACGTCACTATCACCCAGCTGGCTCACTCGCTATTGACTTTGATCTGGTTCACTATGACCCATTGTTGGTCCCTTGACAGTGAACAACGATTTGAATCAACCCACGTGGATCACTGGACGCATCACCTTGCTCTGGTTCACCCCGTCCCAAGCTGAGTTTCTAGACCCTAAACTGTGATCTGGATCCCCACTGTCCATGGGAGGTGACCTGTCCTCTGACACCAGTCTGCATCACCAACACCCATTTGGGTCACTTCAAACTTAACCCTGCTCTGGCTCACCCGACCCATTCTGAATCACTGGAAATGTGACCTTCTTCTGATATCACCACCCGTAGGTCACAAGATCTTTAACTTCGACCTTAGTCACCTCGAATCATTTCACATGTAATTTTGTTCTTCGTCACCCGACTGTTCTGGTTCACTTGACCTTCAACGTTAATTTGGGTCATCACGATCCATTGGAGTCGTTTGAGTCTGACCCCTGCTATTGGTAATTAGTGACTCAGTCTTGTTCTCTGGACCTTTCGCCCTAATCTGGCTCACAGAGACACAGCTGGATTCACATAAGTTTTTAAGCGTGATGGGGACTGAGTAGAGACCGGACCCAGGAGAACATTTAAAAAGGGAAACGGGCATGGGAGAGAATCAACTCGAGGAAGTTTAGGCCAGGGGTCCGAATACCTCCAAAACAGATTCACAGATACAGGTCGACAACCAGGCATTAGATGAGAGTTGAAAGAGAGGATGGGAATGAAGAGGGGGGAGAGGGGGGGGGGGGGGGGGGGGGGGCGGTTACAGAAACATGAAGGCGAAATGTTGACAGAGAAGGACGGGATAGAGAGGTATGCAGACCGAGACAATGTTTTAAAGTGTGAAGGATGTAGGACAGACAGGATGATGGATTGAGAAAGTGACACTGACCAACATGGTCTGAAAAAAGATTTTTTTTAACGTTTTGACAAAGCGGTATACGTTGATGACTCAACATGGCCAAAACTCATGTAGGGACAAATTGGACTGCTTGAAAAAAAAAAAAATCAGGATGTAAACACGTAACATGATTTGTTCCTTTGGACAAATTGGGTCTTTGGACAAACTGGGCTTCGACAGGCCTCTCTCGCTGACGACAAAACGCCAGCTGACTGACAGTTTAGAGCCGAAAAGAAACCAGCTCACTGATCACCCGTTCATTTGACAGAGATGGCCATGACCTTGTTGGGTCAGCTGTCAGTAAACGTCACGTGCAGCCTCATTCAACACACAGGAAACCCCCTGGCTTTTAAAACTAGCAGCCTTGACAAATCTTTAAAAATGTATGTAGGCTTCATAAATCTGCCAAACGTGAACAAAGGAATCACAAGACAAAATCGCGACGTGTTTCGGCCTCTTAGGCCTTTTTCAGCAAGACAAACAACACTCAGGACAACGAAAATAAAGAAAGAGCAGTCACATATCTGGGTCAAACTCGACGGGAGATGGGCGTTGATGGGCCCGAAGAAGACCTAAGAGGTCGAAACGCGTCGTGTTTTGTCTTGTGATTCCTTTGTTCATGTTTGTCAGATTTATTACGTGAATCCTTAAAGTTTGTTTAGATTCCGCCTGCAGTCGCTCTCACTTTGCAACGAGCAGCCTTGAGTCTGTCCATGAGACAAAACGCACGAACGGAAAGACGATTAAAAAATACATATCAGCTACTCTGCCCCAGATTAGCTAGATTGGAAGGGGACGGGGGAGGGGGGGGGGGGGGGGGGGGGGGGGGGGGGGGGGGGGGGGGGGTGGGGGGGGGGGGAAAAAGAGGGGGGGAGTGGGAGGGGGAGGGGGGACGGGGACGCCGAGACAAAACGGAAATACAGCACAGGAAAATTTGACAAGAACTGATCCACACTCTCCGCCTTGTGTGCTGAGGGGGGCTGGGACAGAATAAAGGTCCGGAAAGGGTTAGGGAGGAAAGGGGGAAGGGGGTGGGGGAGAGGGTTGGAAGGGTCTTATGTATATTTCTACATTGTTTGCTGTTGACAAATTTTGTAAAATATCCCCCTTCCCCCCCCCCCCCCCTCCCTGCCACCGCACCCCTTCCCCTCCTTTTTTTTTTTTTTTTTTAAACGGTCCTCAGTAATCTCTCTCTCTCTCTCTCTCTCTCTCTCTCTCTCTCTCTCTCTCTAAAATAAGGTAAAAGAAGTAGCAGTTAGGAGTGAGGGTGGAGGGGAACAGGACGGAAGGGGAGAACCCTGTACCCCTCACCCATAGCCCCCCCCCCCCCCCCCCCTTCCCTCACACTCTCGCCATCATCTTCATATTCTGACTCAGTCGTGCTGTGTTTTCTTAGCAGCTGTCGTTTCTGATCTTAACTGCATGAGAATGATGACATGCACAGGTATGTGTGCGCGTGCGAGCGCGCACGTGTGTGTGTGTGTGTGTGTGTGTGTGTGTGTGTGTGTGTGTGTGTGTGTTGTTGTGTGTACATGAGAGAGAGAGAGAGAGAGAGAGAGAGAGAGAGAGAGAGAGAGAGAGAGAGAGAAATTTCCATTCACAATCTGTCCAGTTCCTACAGAAAACAAACTCATCTCTAAGGCTGACCATCACGTGTACGATCTCGCTGCTATTGTTACGAAATGCTTGGACATACATTCAAACGCATTACAACACAGAGAGATCCTCGCCTAGATTCAAGTCAGTTTGCAAACAAGCCGTACAGACGCACATGTGATGCCACCAGGAAAAAACGTACAGTGTTGTCGGGAACGGAAATGTCATGATCAGGGGAGTTACCTCTTACGTTAATCACGAAAACCAGAAGAAGTTGTGTGTGTGTGTGTGTGTGTGTGTGTGTGTGTGTGTGTGTGTGTGTGTGTGTGTGTGTGTGTGTGTGTGTGTGTGTGTGTGTGTGTGTGTGTGTGTGTGTGTGTGTGTGTGTGTGTGTGTGTGTGTGTGTGTGTGTGGTGTGTATGTGCGAGTGTGTGTGTGTGTGTGTGTGTGGTGTGTGTGTGTGTGTGTGTGTGTGTGTGTGCATCCCTGTTTATACTTTTGTCTGTGCAAAAGGTACATATCTAGCGCTTGTTGTTCGCGTGTCGCAAGCATGTACATGTGGGTAAGATGAACTGTATGTTACAGCTTACTTTAGAATGTGTAAGTGTGTTCGCACATGTACTAGTAAATTCTGTTCCTTGGAGTGACTAGTAGAAGAAATAATAGTTTGTAGCAGCAGCAGCAGCAGCAGTAGTAGGAGTACTAGTGGTATCACCATCATTGAGAGTAATCATATAATACTTAACGTTGGTTAGAGATCAAGTTAAGAGCGCTTTACAATCCACGCTCTGGTTATGCAGCTGGCAGCTTTTTTTTTTTTTTTTTTTTTTTTTTTTTTTTTTTTTTTTCTGCGTACGCAGGCTGATACTCCTGCGGACACTGCTTTGTATAGACAGGCAGTGGAGTTTGTGTGTATGACCTTTTTTTTTATCCCACCATTAAGGCAGCCATACTCCATCTTCGGGGAAGGTGCATGCTATGTGTAACGTGTCATCCATACCAGCGGGCAAACTTGGCCTCTGTTTCCAGAGGTTGGTGATGGGATTTTACGTTTACGCAAAAATATGCGTTCGTTCACGCACGGAACATCCTCTCTAGTTCCTTTTTTTTTTTTGTATGCGAACGTGCGCGCATATATGTGCATGTGTGTGTACGTGCGTGCGCGCTCACGCATTAGCGAGCGCGCGCGCTCGTGTGTGTGTGAGCGCGCACGCGCACGCGCGCGTAAACCTATATAAGATGGTATGCAATGAACATTTGTCTTTGTGTACAATTATGTATCAGACTTTATCATTCTATTTGTGTTTTTTTTTTTTCCTGACTTTGTAGACGTCACTACCGCGATTTCTCAATTTGGCAGAATAAAGATACTCTGCAGTCTCCATTCCATCTCTCTCTCCTCTCTCACTCTCGCCACTCCTCCTCTCTCTCACTCTCCTCTGGTGTCTCTCTCTCGTCCCAGTCTCCTCTCTCTCTCTCCTCCACTCCTCCCCCTCCCTCCCCCTGTCTCTGTCTCCCTACCTCCCCTACTCCCGTAAAATCTGATCGTCTCTCTCCCGTCCTGTCTCTCTCTCTCCGTCTCGCCTCCCCCCCTCCCTCCCCCCCCCCCCTCTCTCTCTCCTCTCTCTCTCTCTTTCCAGCCCCTCCTGGCCTCCCTACCTCCTAAAATCTGATCGTTCTGTCTGTCTCTCTTCTCCGTCGGCCCCCCCCCCCCCCCCCCCGCCCCCCCCCTCCCCCCCCCCCCTGCCTCTCCTCTCTTCTCACTTTCCTCCTCTCCTCCCTCTGCTTCTCCGTCACAACATACATCTCTTTCATCCTCTTCCTCTCTGACACACACATACATGACACACATAACGGGACAGTTACCATCACCAGTTTCCTTCCAGAGAATACTGTTGAATCTACTGACAGGCTGTGCTGTTTGAGTACATGCTTTGATTGAGCGCTGACCTTTACAAAACATGTTGACAATATCGTTTCTTGAATGCCAAAAGAGGCTGTCTGCTATGAAAGCAATGGTAGTTAAAGGCACTGACGAGTGCCATCTCTGCGCAGTTGTAGTCAGCGTGATTGATTATGGTTTATGTATTTACAACACTGTCCAGGAGCAATCATCTCAAATTACAAAGAATTCAAATTGAAGCAGTGTAGACTGATCTTGGGAACAACGAAGAACACACCAGCTGAAACTGTGCAGTACCTGCCTGATCTTCTTTCAATGCAGGTCGGACACAAACTAGAAGAGGTGAAAGCACATTTCAGAGCACATGAAAATTCTCAAAATCTACCACCTGCAGCTGTTGTGGAAACGAAAGGCACTCATTCCAGGACGTGGAAAATCATGGCTGGGACAGGTAGAACACAACATACAGTCCGTGTGCCAGTGAGCAGAACTCCAACAAACGAAGGAATGGGGAAAGCAGGCCTATCCAGACCACTTCAAACAACTCTCTACAAACTGCCATCACTTCAGAGCTCGGAAGACACTGTCGAGAATGGCCAGGAGGTAAAACCAACGCAGAAATTCAGATGCAGGTGGAAAATCTTGGCACCAAAGATCTTGTTATATTCACCGACGGTACCAACACCAAAGGTACGTCAGGCTGGGGATACACAGTGATTGTAAATGGACGAACTATCCAGGAAGGCAATGACGCATAGAGTTTAACCACTTCAAGTCTAACAATGGAGGTAGGAGCAGAGACACAAGCATTCCATTGGCTCTCATCCACACACCAGCCTAGAACTCGACAAGCCATGATACTGACTGACTCCATGGAACCTACTTTAAAAAGTGGGGAGTCGAATGGGAAGTCCCGCTTGGCACGAACTAATATGCAGCCTTCCATTGGAAAGGCTCATATGGATGTACTGCCCTGGACATGCAGGTGTCAACAGAAACGAGAGAGCAGACACACTGTCCGGAAAGGCAATGACAAAAGCTGGATTACAGCTTGGG
>JADBJO010003974.1:22072-27072 GCA_016801955.1 Conus betulinus | reverse complement strand
TTACCCCTCCTGGGGGTACAGGCCACCAAGCATGGACCTCCAGGCATCTTTGTCCTGGGCTCTTTTCTCCAGCTGGTTCCATGTTCCTGATGTCTACTTCCCAGGTCCCTGCACCAGGTGTTCCTTGGCTGACGTCTTTTTGGTTTTTCCTTGGGGTTTCCATGTTAGGGCTTGTCTGGTGATGTTTGCTTGCAGGCTTCCGCAGCATATGTCCAATCCAGCCCTAACGTCATTTCTCTGATTTCCTGTTCTGTGTGCAGCTGGTTTGTTCTTTCCCAGAGCTCGTTGTTGTTGATGGTGTCTGGCCATTGGATACTGAGAATCTTGCACAGGCAGGTTTGCGCTCCGTACAATAGAAACTGCTTTGATGTTGGTGTTGAAGAGCTTGACTTTGGTGTTGTCTGACAGTTCCCTGGAGCTCCAGATGTTCCATACTGTACAAACGCTGCCCTGGCCTTTCCGATCCTTGCTCTGACGTAGGCGTTCTGTGTGCCCCCCTGCTTTTCGATGACTCTGCCCAGGTAGGTGAAGGCTTCTACTTCTTCCACCACAGTCTCACTGTCCAGCATGATCGAGTTGGTGCTGACAGTGTTGGCCTTGAGAATCTTGCTCTTGCCTTTATGGATGTTGAGCCTACTTGAGCTGATGTGGCTGCTACATTGCTTGTCTTCTTCTCTTGCATCTGATGCTGAGTGTGCGAAAGTAAAGCCAGGTCGTCGGCAAAGTCCAAATCGTCAAGCTGCATCCAGGGTGTTCCACTGGATCCCATGTCTTCTCTGAGCTGTTGAGGTCTTCATGATCCAGTCGATTGCCAGTAGAAATAAAAATGGTGAAAGCAGGCGACCTTGTGTCTGACACCAGTCCTCACTTCGAATGCAATAATGGTTGATAGTGAGGAATTAAACTGTTGTCCATGAACTGTCAGGGTCTAGCAAATCAAGAAAAAAAAAAACAAAAAAAAACGTAGGGATGTCTTTCACTATTTGTGATCAAAATCTTATATTCAATCTATCTTTTGCAAGATATTCACATGGATCCAAAGCTTGAAAAAATATGTTGAACTGTTGAATGGGGTTTTTTTTTTTTTTTTGCTCCTCACACCTCAAATTCTAGGGTACAACTATATTGCTTAACAATAATTTTGAGTTCAAAGTTCAGAACATTTGTAAAGGCGAAAATGGAGGATGCATACTTCTTTTTCAGTTATGATTGAAAAAAAAAAGAAAATTTGCGATTGTAAGTATATATGGACCGAATAGAGATGACCCAGATTTTTATGCAAATCTTGAAGAACGTATGAAAGAAAAGAATTTTCGATTTTTTGTAATAATTGGTGGAGACTGGAATCTAGTTATGGATTTTGATATGGATATTGTAACTATAGGCACCATAATAATGTCAGGGCACAAGAAGAACAGGTCAAGAGAATGATGATGAATTTGGAATCAATGGATTTATGGCGTGAAAATGAATCCAGATACGAGAAGATATACGTGGAGAAGGAAAAATCCCATTCAGCAGAGTAGATTAAACTTTTTTTTCTAGTGTCAGAATCATTGTATAATAACTCATTTCACACCAACATAATTCCAGGATATAGAACTGACCATTCTATCATCACGTTAGTCCTTGGGTCGAAAAAAAGGATGAGAGCACAGCCAGACTCTGAAAATTTAATTGTTCTCTGTTAAAAGACAAAATTTTTGTGGAAGAAGTTCACGATGAAATATAACGGGTTTTAGAAGAGTATATGCCTTATTCCCCTATTCTCTTGAAAATATAATCAGATACCAAAAGACGAATTACAGTTTAGTATTAGTGACCAACTGCTTGTTGACACTATGCTTATGAAAATAAGAGCGAAAACAATAGCATTTGCACCACAGCTAAAATGGAAAAAAAAATACACATACAGAACAGGAAAAAAAAAAAGCTAGAAGAACAGAGCGAAAGCAACTGGGAAAAAAAAAAAATGTTAACTGAAAAGAGGAAAAAATTACTTAGAAAATAGTAAGCAGCAAACTGGTATCTCTAAGGGAGAAACAAATGGAGGGAGTCTTGCTTTGCTCCCAGACAAGATGGATAGCTGAGGGCGAGAAAATCGCAAACTAATTTGTTCTTTAGAAAAGAGGAATTTTGTGAGTAAAAGAGAATCACAGAGATAGATAAAGAATGGTACAATGATAAAGATGAAAAAGAGAAAAAGAAATAGCAAATTAAATCAACTCAGTTTACAAAACATTGTACACTGAAAAAAAAAAAAAACGTTGAAGATATAGAAATCAGGAATTTGGTTGCCGAACTACCACGTTTGTCTGGGGAAGAGCAGGACTCCTTAGAAGGCGAAATTTCATTGACAGAGCTGGGGTTTTGCACTCAAAAACATGAAAAAGAATAAAAGTCCAAGAAGCGATGGATTTACAGTGGTCAATTTTTTCATAAATTTTTAGCGTTATCTTGGGGTTTGTGTTGTAAGGTCACTAAATGAAGGATTTAGAAAAGGGGAATTGTCTTCCACACAAAAGAAGAAGGGGTAATAATCTGTATTCCTAAGGGAGATTAAACCGCGTCAGTTTATTGGAAACTGGAGGCCCATCTCTTTGCTTAATGTTGTTTATACATGTATTTGCAAATAGGCTGAAATTAATTCTCTTCCATCAATCATAGATGGAGACCAGACTGGATTCATTAAAAACAGATATATTGGAGATAACATTCGTTTGATATATGATCTGATTGAGTATGTTTTCAGACAAGCAAAAGAGACCTCTAGATTTCTCTAGATTTTGAGAAGGCTTTTGGTTCGCTCAGTTGTTCGTTTATGTGGAAAGTATGGGATGAATTTGGCTTTGGTCCTGATTTTTGTCAATGGATAAAAACTTTACAAAAAGATATCAAATCGACTGTTATAGTAAATGAAGATTAATTAACTCCTTGGTTCCATGTGCAAAGGGGATGTAGACAGGGAGACCCCAATCTTACCATATCTGTTCATAATCCGCGTTGAATTCTAGCTGCCATGATCAGAAAGAATGATATTATTTATTAAAGGTGTAAAGGTAACTACTGGAGGAGTTGAAATTAAGATATCCCAATACGCTGACGATACTGAATAATACAAGAGGGTGATAGGAAAATCATTTGAAAGAATCAATGAGATTTGTTAATGTTTTTGGAAGTGTGTCCGGGTTAAAACTGAATTGTAAAAAAAAAAAAAAGCATCGCAGTTTGGCTGGTTGTAGAAAAAATTCACGGGTAAAATACAATACATGCCCATTTGCACCCATGGAATGGAATGAATCCATTGTTGATTCAAAATACTGGTTTTGGGTTAACCAATGATTTAAAAAGAAAGTGTAAGAATTAACTTTCGAACATAGATTTAAGGAAATTAAAAAACATATATGAAGTGTGGCTTAAAAAGACGACAGTTGATACCACTTGGACAAACAGCTGTTCTTAAATCTCTCATTTTGTCTAAAAATAGTTTTTCTTTGGATGCTCTTGCCAAAATCCACCAGACAATTTTTGAACTTGATACAACAGAGTATTTATTTATTGATTTGTTTGGAATGAGAAGAATGACAAGATAAACAGAAAGATTTCGTATAAAAGTAACTGATCAAGGTGTATTGGAATCCCAAATGTTCGAAATTATGTAAATGCATTAAAAGTTGCTTGGATCAGAAGATTGCACACACTAGTAAGCACAAATGGGCATGTATCATGAAACAATTATATGCACAAAAACAGGATCATAGAGATAAGACAGGCACTTACATGATAAATTCCAGCAATAAGAATGTCTTTTGGTTAATTGTCTATAAATCATATGAAGAAATAGGAAAATGCGTTTGAAATTGAAAACCCTGAAGAATTGATTTCTGAACCCATTTTTTTTTTTGTAACTTCCAGTATCCTGATAGCCAGAGAGTCTCCATTTTATCAGAACTGGATTGAAAAAGGGTTTATCAAGTTGCTAATTTACTAGATGAAAATGGAGGATTTCTGTCTTTTGTTGATACGTTTTGTGTGGTAAATATGATATTCAGGCTTACTTCATTGTTTATAGGGGAATGGTAAATGCTGTTAGAGCATATATTCAAAGTAGTGGAATAGCCATGCCAAATAATAATCTTTTGATTTATGACTCGAGTAAAGCTTTCAGGATAATACAGTCTATTCCAAAAGGTGCAAGACCATTTTATGATCTCTACTGGGAAAAACAACAACCATTGCCAAACTGCTGTGAAAAGTGGGATAGAAGGATATATCGAAACATACAATGGAAACACCATTTTCAAGAACATTAGGAAGATAAAAGGACATCAAATTAAATTTGTTGCAGATAAGATAGTGCACACAGAATTCTAGGAACGAACAGTGTACGTGTTAACATGAACATAAATAGGAATGATAGGTGCTCATTTTGCAACGTAGAAAAAGAAAAGAAAACTTCAACACATTTTTTTGGCATTATCATTTTTGTACACATCGTTCTGGAGGGATTTCCAAACCACTCTTGTTCAAAATGTTTTTTTTGGCTCACTTATTTCGCTTAGCGAACATCTGGTTATTTTTGGATGTGAAAGAGATGTAAAACTGACCATGTTTTAGATTTGATTATTCTATTAGCAAAACTGTATATATACCATTGTAAGATGACAAGTGTAGTGCCAAACCATCTCCGTGCCTTTTGTGGATACCTCAAAAAACGATATGAGATTGAAAAGTATATTTCAACAATTGAGTTGAATTATGAAACATTCCTGGTTTTCTTGGGGTGGCCTATGTCCCTTTTTGATTGAAGTATCTGCACAACCTAAGTTTATCTCAAGTTTGCACTACATTTAGTTGTCTGCATATCTCTGTTTGGCTTATCTTGTCTGTCTGTCTGTCTGTCTGTCTGTCAGTCTCTCTCTCTATCTCTATCTCTTTTGCTACATGTGTAGTTTTGTTTGTCATTCATGTAAAAAAACAAAACCCCTTGATGAATATAC
>JADBJO010003974.1:15000-18890 GCA_016801955.1 Conus betulinus | reverse complement strand
ATTTGATTTGACTTAAACTCTTAACTATTATATCCGAATGCAGTGTGTCACAAGCTTTTACACAATTATATGTGAATATTGAATATCTAAGGTTTTCAACTTGTCAACAAAATTATCCTTTGCTAACTTGTCAACGTATTTATAATATTCATGTAGATCTAGCTTAACATTAAGTTTAATTGTCCCTGCAGCGTTGCGTGCTGCACTCTTGGCTGCTTGATCTACCTGTTCATTAAAGACAATTCCACAGTGAGATGGAATCCAATAAAAAGTAACACTGATATCTTTGTTTGCTAAGTGATGTTCAAGTGCTTGACTTCCTGTATCATTTCAACCCGTGCCTTGGTATTGTGACCTTTGATGGCATATAATACTGATTTTGAATCCACACAAAAATAATAGTTTGCATGCATTTAAAGGTAACTCTTTAATGTGATGTAACGCCCTTAAAATGGCTATTAATTCAGCAGTGAAAATGGAATAATGTCTACCAATATTATAACGTTTCAATGTTTCAAGGAAGGAATAAAAAATGCTGATCCTGCACTGCCATTTTCTATTACAGACCCGTCTGTGTAAATCTTGATATATAATCAGTATACTTGTTTTCAATGCTTATGTTTACTAAATTTTTCAAGATATTTGGAGATTGATTTTTGTTTAAATTTGTATCATCAAACATCAAAAGCAGGTTTAATATGCTCCCAGGGTGCTACTGGTGAAACATGTGGCTGAGTAGCTATTTCTTGGTGTTTTAATTCTTTAGCATTGATTATCGGTGGCATAGGAATTGATTGATTGTAAAGAGTGTATTGTTTTAGCTCTTTTAGCAAAATCTTTCGTGGAGTCTAATCTAATTTCTTCCTTACAAAATGTATCAAAAGCAAAAGACTTCACTATAAATTTAGCGCAAGAATTTTTTCCTATGGTCTCTAGAGGAAGCACACCCGCTTCTTTATAGGATCCTAGATTGGAAGCATGTATGGTACCCCAAGTGCTAGTTTAACAGCTTTGCAGTCTATGCTTTGAAGTTTGGATAATAGGTGCTTGGGGGCATTAAAGAAAACTTCTTTGGCGTATGTTAAACGAGATCGAACAAGTGAGTTTGCAAGACATAAAAGTGCTTTAGTATCTTGACCCCAACGTTGTTTACTTATATTTTGAGAAAATTTAATGCTTTTCGTGCTTTATCAAGTATATGATTTATATGTTGATTCCAGGTAAGTTTTGATGACAGATAAACACCTAAAAAACTTTTACACTTTGTTCAAACTTAAGGGCAATTCCATTAATGCTGAATATTGGCATTTTTTCTGGGTTATAACCTGAGTTAAAAAGGACCATGTTTGTTTTTTCTAAAGATAATGATAAACCATTTTCTTTCATAAAATTAGTAATTTTATCTAATTCCTTTTGGTAAACTTTTTTGTATAGTTTAATGCTCTAATGGGTGTATTGCGTTTCATTGTTACCTTCATCCACATGCATACATCGTCAGCATACTGGACTAAAACTGAATCGTTTGACAATCTCTTTGGAAGATCGGCTATGAGTATATTAAATAAAACAGGAGAAATAACTGAACCTTGAGGTAATCCCATCTGAAGTTCTCTGGGGTTCGAGTACGTGTTTCCTACTCTTACTTGTATGAAACGATGTGAAAGAAAGTTTTTGATGTAGTTATACATATTACCATTAATATTGTTTTCCTTAAGCTTTTGCAATAATTTATAGTGCCATACTTGATCATAAGCTTTCTTAACGTCAAAAAAATTTGCAAGGATATTCTTCCGCCTCGCGAACTGCTGTTTGATTTGTGTTGTTAATTTCACTAGATGTTCTGTAGTTGATCGGCCTTTCCGAAAGCCTGCTTGATTTGGGGGTATAATGCACTGTTTTTCGCAGAAATGGACTAATCTGTTTTAATATTATTTTCTCCATAAGTTTGCAAACGTGTGACGTTAACGAGATGGGTCGATAGCTGTTTCTATCTGCTTTAGGCTTTCCCTTCTTATGTATAGGAATAACAATTGATCGCTTCCAAACAGAAGGCATTTCCCCTTACTCCAACATCTTTGTATAAATAAATGTAAAAATCGAATAACATTGTAAGGTAAGTGTTTTAACATTTCATCAGATATTCCATCTAATCCAACAGATGATTTTGCTTTACTCAAACGTGAAATACTTTCTTTTACTTCCTCAAGTGTTATTTCAGAATTTACATAGCTTTTCCTTGTGAACTCATTATCATCATAAATTGATTTTGTTTTACTTTGCTCTTCACTTTCTCTGTACTCTTTACTTTCAGTTGATAGACCTGCATTTCTACTATAACTGACAAACATCTCTGCAAATGCTTCTGCTTTTTCATTATTAGTGGGTAGATCTGAGTTCTCTAATCTTATGGGACATTGTGGTAAATTAATTCCGTTCTTCATGGTTTTCATTTTTTTTTCCCAGACTTTTTGCATATCTTTATGACTGTAGATTTCATTAATACAAAAAGAAGACCAGTATTGTCTCTTGACCTGGGCATTAACTCTGTTTGATTTATTTTTTGCCTTGTTTGCCTCTTGATGGTTTGGGGTAGAATTTTCTTGTATGTATATTTTAAATTTCTCCCATTTTTCGCTATTTGCCTTTTCACAGTCTTCATTCCACCAGATATTTCCAGAGTTTTATGTGATTTCTTTGTCTTAAGCATGGGTATAGAGTCATTTGCAGCATCTAGGACTGCCTTTGTAAATGAAAAATAGAGATCATTTATATCTTATCTTGCATATCCTCAACATAAAACGTAGACATACTTGCTGAAAATTTATCCCAATTAGCAAATTTATAATTGTACTTTGGGACTTTATCCTCAGTTAGATCTGTAATTCCTGTGCTTGTAATTTCAAAACTTGTTATAATCGGAATATGATCACTATTTAAGCAATGACCCAGTGTGTTCCACTCACAAATGGGAGCTAGATCAGGCGAAACCAGAGTTAAATCAATTGCCGTAGCTCTATGATTAGGGTTATCGGGGATTCGTGTAACTCGACCATCGTTTAAAAGATAAAATGATGAATCTATAACATTCTCTATCAAACGATTGCTCGTGATATGGTCACATTTCTTCTTCCCCCAAAAGGGGAATGTGCATTAAAATCTCCTGTAATTAGCACTTTTTTGCCTTTATCTGCCTGAAGCATACGGATCCATTCAGTGTTGTTATCATCTGGACCTTTTGGTAAATACACTGATAAGATAGTTAGTAGAGTCTTATCAAATTGTACTGTCACAGCACAAGAATGAATTGTGGAAATATCTGATGGAATAGGATTAGGGCACAGTGTGTAATTTACCCCTTCATATATATAAATAGCTGTACTGATTTTCCCGTTTGTGTCTTCTTTTTGATAGACAGGAGGGAAGTAATAATTTTCTAACTTAGGTAGCTTATCTTTCTTTACATTTAATGACTGGAGGCTTAAGACTTGATATTTATGATCTGCGAGATGTTGAACTAAATGTTCATAATTAGAAATTATTGATCTACAGTTCCACTGAAAAACACTAAAGTTGTTTCCTCTCGTCATGTTCTAAAATTAATATTCAATTTACATGGAAGGAAAAAAAAAATAATAATTAAAGAGAAAAATGTCAAGAACAATATGGTCAGAATACAACGTATACATGGAGGTGCTTAAAAGTCAATCAAAATGAACAGAGATAACACAGCAGTTGCATCAGGTGGCTTGGTCGTCGTGGGCCCGTCAATAGGATTCCCAGTCCAGGGCACTGAAAGGGTTGAACCAACTGGGGACACGTGGAGCTGGAAAGTCGTAGTATGTTTCCCTGTTGCCCCGTCGTCGTCGGGTCGGGAGGGCCGCTTTGGGGTC
>JADBJO010003973.1:211868-218835 GCA_016801955.1 Conus betulinus | reverse complement strand
GTGTGTGTGTGTGTGTAGTGTGTCCCTAGTTTGTGCCTGTCGTGTCTCATGGTTGCTGTCTGTCAATTGATGTCTCCTCCCAGCTATCTCTTTTCGCCTCCTTAAAACCATTCCTCAATCTTTCCGTTGACTCTCCCTCCAGTTTTCTCCTTTCCTTGCTCTCTTCTATGCCTAACTAGACCCTGTATATTGAGTTAAAGACATTCAGCGCAGAATTAATTCATTTTGAGGAAAAAAAAAAAAAAGAGTTAAACGCATTTCCATCACGCATCCAGAAAGCCTTCCGTCGCTTAGAACAAAGAATAGAACACCCCCCCATCACAGTGACCTGTACAAATGCACAACAAAACACAAAACAAACACAAAAAATGAAATAAAAAATCGTCAGACAAACATTCACTCTTTTCTCCCTTAAAAATGGTTCACCAACCCAAACAGTTTGAAGCACAAAACTACGGATCGTCAACTCTACCAGCTGAATTGCACAGTTGGGTTGATTGTAACAGCCAGCCGTTGAAGTGCACCCGACCACCACCTGAATGTTGCAAGAGGGAAACCGACACCTATAAAATGTTTAAAAAGACAAGAAACCCCACAGAAAGAAAAGAGAAAGAAAAAGGCATTCAGTCCATACAAAGTCATTCCAACTACCGACCCCTGATACTAAGTATGACCAAGTAATAAAACATCCTAAAATAAGCTGACCCCCTAATTTTTTTTTGCACCCGCTACCGTCCCAATAGATAGTCTAGCTATTAAAGACGCAGAATGTTGCACATTTAGACAGTCCTGAGTTACAGCGACTTTAACCAGGGAGCTTCAGCAAATATAAAGTTGGCTTACAATCATACCAGCCGCCCGTCGGGTCGGAAGCTGCGTAGAGCCCGCTCGCGGAACTACAAGTGCGCCGAGCATGTCGCAGGTAGCTGGGTTGACGAATCCTCATCAGACGATCATGATGCGCGGTTTTCTGCCCCGCACTTGGGCGGCCTCGTCTACACAGAGTTGAAGCTTTGCCTGTCGGATCCTCAGTTGCGGGACCGGAAGACTGGGCACCAGCACAGTCTGAGTTTTTTCATCTTTCACTCTAATGAGATGCCCGTTTACTGACGGATGTGTTGCTCAAATTTGAACACTGAGCCAACACTGCCAGTGTAATGTCTAGCTATCTCTCGCGGCCTGCGTCCTGACAGCGCGGGATATATTATGCAAAGGAAGAGTAGACCGTAGAGTACAGACCTGTCATGTAGTCTCAGACCCGAAATGGAAATCCGTAGCATCATCATCTAATCATCCTCCAGTCTCTCGATTCAGCATTACAGGTTAAAAAAAAAAAAAAAAAAAAAGTCCTCAAGTTCACTGCCTGGCCCATCATAGCCCTGCCTCTCATTGAGCGCGTATGACCTCAAGTTTACTATGTCCTCTCCATCGCTCTGCTCGGACCTTGGTATAGTTCCGGTCGGAAGTACACCTGTTGGTCACCGGAACTATCGGCGCAAGCCGCCTCCACTGCGGACATAGTCGTTGCGACGCGCACTTGCGTGCGCCGATCCACTCCGGACGTGGGAAGAGCCTCAATCACGCCGGTCCTCTCGCGACTAAGCAATATTATGTCGCCTTAGTCAGGGGGCTTCTTAGATAGCCGATGCGTGTCCTAGCGATGACATATGCTTAGATCAGGAACAGGCGACACTGACAACAACCACTGCATAGATGACTCGGCCGGAGCAGTTGCAGATGTCCTACTCTCCGAGTGAGGGATGACCCTCTTGACGAGCTTGACATTGGCTGCGAGCTGTGGATTAGCGCGGTAGCCAGGGGCCTGCGGCCGGATGCAGGCCTCGCCACTGAAGAGCGCGATGCGCCTGCTGACCAGGGGTCTGTAGTCGGATATGCAGCGGCTGGCTGGGTGCACACTGCCTCTCGCAGGTGGCCGCACAGAGCGTTGCCGCCGCACGACAGCCCCCAAAAAACAAAAACAAAAAAAAAAAAATAGTTGTCACAATCATGCATATTCTTAAATACTTTACAAAACCCCGTTAACGGCCCCTGAAGGTAAAAATCGACGAATCAAACCACTTTAAGACGTTCTGCCCTGCCGTTGAGAATAAAGGCGAGCCGAGATGAAAAGAAGTAGAACCAGAAGCGATGAAGACGCTAGCAACAAGAACTGCTAGATTATTACCCTCCCGAAAAAGGGTTTTGCTTAAAGCCAAATCTCAATCAATCAATAAGACAGAGCAGTATAAAAGGTCACTACAACTAACTGCCTCGACATTCATGATAACAGAAACACTCAAGCTTTGTACTCTTCTCTTTACAAAACACCAACGATACTCTTACCAGAGGGAAAAGGGCGGCAAAAAAAACGCTATGCTCCCTCACACTCAACTTCCTTCGCCTGTTCTTTAGTTAATTCTGAACAGAAACATTAAGTTTCCTTTCCCTGAAATCGGGACACATTGGTTACCTACACCCACCTGTGTTGCACACCGTGCGGGCGCTAATTTCCTGAGCGCCACTCACGCTTGGTTTCAGTGGGGACCTCTGTCCCAACCCTCATCAAACACAGGCGAGCTCTTCACTGCGTGATAATATAGCCAGCCGCTGTCAGGCAGCTACATCAGCCAATACCGTCAAGTCAATATTGCGAAACTCGCTGCCTCACAAGGTCAGTTTCCACTTTGCAGGGAGGAGATCACCTGAGACATTCTATTTAGCTGCGCTAGCTTGCTAACTGCTGTACAGGAGACAACAAACGCTACAGCTCCCGAAACTTTAAGAAATAGTTTTGACAGGGAAGGCAGGTATAGCTTGAAGGCTTGGAATGTGACTGAACATTTTTATGTGTGTTTTAGTCGGTCATAACCGTCGACATGTTAGCATATGCAAGAACACATCTTAGTCACTCCTCCACCCTGCTCTTTAACTTCGTCTTCTGTCCCGTACATTCTCTATTCCCCTCATACACATGTGCGTACACACACACACACACCCACAACACGCCACAACACACACACACACACACACACACACACACACACCCACACATGCACACACACAACGCACGTATGTATGCACGCCCGCCCACGCACGCGCACACACGCACGCACGCACGCCCGCACACCGCCACAACCATACAGGAATTCCATCTGTATCTGTGAAGATGATGTATGATGAAGTTCCATCCATTCTCCTTAGTCCCTCTCTCTCTCTCTCTTCTTCTATCTTGTTCTTGTTCCCATTCAGCAATCCTCCTTCATCTCATTGTTCTTATTCCTTTCATTTCATCTTTCTTTACTTTCTTCCCTCTCTTTTCTTTTCATTCTTATCTTTCCTTTTTTTTAATTTCTTTCATTCTTTTTTCGTTCCTCCTCTGCCTTCTCCTCCCACAACCCTGTCCCCTCCTTTCCCGCTCTTCCTTCCTCTTCCCCTTCCCCTTCACTTCCTATTCATTATGCCCAACCATCAATCCTTTCTTCTCTCTTCTTCTTCTTCTCTTCTTCCTTCTTCTTCTTCTTCTATTCGAACACTTTTTTGTTTCTTAGCCTTTCTCCCTCTCTACTCTCCTCGCTCTCTCCTCTCTTCTTCTCTCGCTCTCTCTCTCTCCTCTCTCTCTCCTCTCTCTCTCTCTCTCAGCAACACACACACACATACATACATACAGCATATGTACACACAAATACACACATACATAGACACATGCCATACATTTACCACACACACACCACACACACACACACACACCACACACACACACCAACACACACACACACACACACACACACACACACGCACAGATATACACGCCACGCGTGAAAACATTCTTATACATATGATGTCAAGGGCTGTAAATATCGCTTTACAATCATTGTTTCTTGTACTATGGTTTTTGAGACAGCATCTTTCAAGCGCTTTACTAACCTTGTTCTTGTCTTCACCATCTTCATCATCATGATCATGATCATGATGATGATGATGATCATAATCATCATCGTCGTCGTCGTCGTCGTCGTTCGTCGTCGTCGTCGTCAATCATCATCATCATCATCATCTCATCATCATCATCATGCATTAGTAGCTGCAGTAGACTTTAGCAGCATTTGTAGTGCTTGGTTAGTGATTGATGTTTTTGTTGTTTGTTGCTGTTTGTTGTGACCTGTACTTGCTACCATATGTTAGAAAGACGAGACAACAAGTCCTCGCAACGGAAGAGGCACCATTTCCGGGTTCTAAGTACTCCCGCAGGTCATGACTGCAAATTCCCCTGTGAGACTGTGAGGAGGTTATACCCCCCGGGGCCTGCGAGCACTCTTACCTGATTGGCGGACTTTTCCTTCTCTGCAGACATTCATCAGCTTACCAAGTTTTCCTTAAGCAGTTTCTGCTTGAGTGGTAGCTATTGCGTTTGACTTTGTCGGTTATCATCATTATTTTCATTTTCGCTTTGTTGTTTCTCTTTTTTCTCTCATCACCATCAGCATTCATCATCCATCATCATCTCACATCCATACATCATCATCTCATCATACATTCGCCATTATTATTATCATCATTATTGTTATTTTCATATATTTCATCATCATTATTGTTGTTGCAATGTTGCTGTCACAATCAATAGCGTTGGCCCTGAGCATTGGGACACGGTTCTTCATTGCTGTCGAGCCCACAATACCCTGGAAGCGTACGACCGCTGCTGTGAGCCATAACTTGACAGCGTGGTGTGTGACACACGGGCGAGGATGACGCAGTGATAACTATACGCCGACCCACAGCGACTGCGAGATAGCAGTACTCACCAAAGTAACATCCCCAGCGCACTAACAGAAGAATCTAGCCTGCCGACCTATCGTCATGTCCAGAAAACCCCAGATTAACCTCAAGAGTGGAGTCCGGCTTTTCCTTTGAATGCGCGGCATATTGCGTTGATGGGATTGTCAGCGTTCTGGTCCGGTCTCGTTAAGAGGCTCTGAGACCATCTACTCCTTCATCCCGTCATCTACATATGGACAATTTTGCCAGTGGCAGTCCCCATCCCTGAGGGGCCTAGGGGCACTGAGAGACAGGACGAGGAAGAAAGGCGATAACAGAGCCATGGCCCCCCTTTGACAATCTTGTCTGTGGGCGACTATAAACCCCTATGCTGTGTCCGTGGGGACAGACGGAAGACATGGCCCTAATGCGCCAATGTTTTTTTTTTTAGATGCCACGCAGACGACGCAAAAGTTCTTCTATCGCAATCGGTTGGCGGAGCAGGCATCAAAAGGCCCAGACCCAAAAAGAGCATACGAGGGGGTCGGTAGCCTCTTCAACCTTCATTCCCCACGTTGTGTGTGAGGCAGAAGGTATGGTAATACCTACTCTCCTCTACTCTCTACTCTCTCCTCTCTCCTACTCCTCATCTCTCTCTCTCTCTCATACTCTACTCTCTCTCATGTCATTCTCGCTCAAAGCTTGATGACCTTGGTTAAGAAATGGTTTATGTTGGTCCTTTCACTCAGACGTAAAGCTAATGATTCGAAGCGCCGACGGTGATGATAGATGATAGATGTGCCTTCACACGAAAAAAATGTGAAAAAAAAAAAAAAAAAAACTACTATTCCATTTTGGGGTGTGACAGTGCAGGAAAGTTTTATAACAGTCAATATGTGTGCCTGGGTGAGGCACTTGTGTTTATGATCATGTTGTTACCTAAAAAATAAAAAAAAAGAAGAAAAGAAAACACATATTCATTTTGAGTGACGAAAAAAGCACGTCATTATTTTCTTTTTCTTCTACATGGCTTCGAGCCTCATCTTTAACATTTACGTAATCCCTTACCATTTATGTTTCTTTGCATTATAAAACTTTTTTTTTCGGTGCTGCAAAATATTAATGTACACCCCCCTTGACATACAGGCGGCGCAGGCCATTGTCAATAAAAACGCATCTGAAGCGTTGTCAATAAAAACGTCTCTGAAGCGTCTGAAGTCTCTGTCTCGTCTCTCTCTCTCTCTCTCTCTCCTCTCTCTCTCTCTCTCTCTCTGGGCCTAGTTCACTTAAACAGCACATTTTCTAACCGTGAACCCATATCCCGGATAAGGGATCACGTTGTAAACAGTCCCTCTTGCCCTCAAGCTCTCATTCATACACAGACTTCTGACATATTTCGCATCAAAACAGCATGCAGCTTTTCTTTTAATCCCATGGGCAGTTTTTATGCCCCCCCCCTTTCCCATCTCTCCTTCTCTTCTCAGCTGAAAACAGCTGATGCCTCCTATCAGCAAAGCCGTTCATGTGTTCTTCTCTCTGTCTCTCTCTCTCTATCGCTCTGTCTCTGTCTCTGCCTCTCTCTCTCTCTCTCTGTGTCTCTCTGTCTCTCTGTTTCCTTGTCGCTGATGCTTCCTATCAGCAGAGCCATTCATCTGTTGTTCTGTCTCTCTCAGTTATCTCTGTCTCTCTGTCTCTGTCTCTCTCTCTCTCTCTGTCTCTCTCTCTCTCTCTCTCTGTCTTTCTTGTTGTGTACTCACCTGTAGAAGACTTTCAGATCAAAACTCGTTGCTTCAGCCTTGCTATTAGCTTGCTCTTTCACTTCGCAGTCTACTAATCCCAACTGTGCTTTCCAAAATCACGAGAGTGACCTGCAACGCTTAATCGTAGGGGAGTCCTGCATCAGCCGTGTTGTGCTGATACTGTGCATCTTATAACAGATAGCTGCCACATATTCCTGTTTTTCTAACATAGGAAAACAAAGTACAATGGGGTCAACTCGAATCGTGATAAGACCAAAGAGAGAAGGAGGATAGTGGAGACGGAAAGGATGAGGGTGGGGGTGGGGATGTATAGATTCACTTCCTCTGGGGATGTCTTTTAGCTAGTGAAAAGGTATCGCGCTGGATGAAGCACGAAGGGAGGGATAGGGTCCGGTGTGCTCCCAACCAGTTCGTCCTTGCTCATGCACACACAAGTACGTTCCAAAACTACTCTT
>JADBJO010003973.1:194368-206868 GCA_016801955.1 Conus betulinus | reverse complement strand
GTCTGGCTGTCTGCCTGTCTGTCTGTCTGTCTGTCTGTCTGTCTGTCTGTCTCTCTCTCTCTCTCTCTCTCTCTCTCTCTCTCTCTCTCTCTCTCTCCCCCCCCCCAACAAATGAGAAGAGGAGATGGGGAAAGTTGGAGAAAAGATAAAGTAAAGCGAAAATGGACAGGGCAAGGGGAAGGTGAGGGGGGGGGGGGGGGGGGGGGGGGGGGGGGGGGCAATGTGTAGAGTCACTTCCTCAGGGATTTTTTTCTTCAACCATTGAAATAGCTTTGCATCAGATATAATACAAAGGAGTACACTGTGTTACACCTGTTCGTTCTTGCACATGCACACGCACTTCATGTGTGTTCTTGAGTTACTCTTCAGATGGCCTCACACTGCGAGTTCAATCTCTTACAAAATTTCAAGTGTACCTTATATACCACAAGATCTAGAAACAGAGAAAAAAAAACAACGAAAGACAGAAAGAAAAAACACTCCAGTACTGTGACAAAGAAAGGAGACAATTTGCAGTTAGTCGAAGAAAAAAAAAAAAAAAACCTCGATAGTACGGTGGTTATTCCCCTTATCGGACTTGACTTTTTTAAGATTATCATTTATAGCCGTTAGTAAAGGAAATTCTGGTAAAATAAACATCGGGCATCATCCGTGACCCATAATGAACATACCTACAAATTTTCAGAAAGATCGGCCTAGAAGTTTTTTGTCTGGAGCGAGTGGAACACATTTTGACCACGGACAGACACAGACAGACAGACACACAGGCAGCATTTCTTCGTTCCCAGTGTAAAGTGCTCCTTGTTCTATAAGCACTGGGGGTACAGAAAGATCATAGGAATGACTTCCCAATCATTGCGGCTTGCTATTTCCTTGCACAAGAGCCCAGACCAGACAAGAGGACAGGAAAACAGGTGTTTTTATCGTCTATAACAAAAGGACATGCCTTTTTCTGGAGTCGTTTTCTCCCCGAGGATTTGACAGACGTGGAGACATGAGGGGAAGAGAGGATGGGGGTGCGGCGGGGTGGGGGTGGGAGTGGGGGGAGGGAAGGGAATGAGGGGTAGGGGGGGTGGGTGTGCTTTACGTCATGTGTTGGTGTAATGGCTCCATGAATGCCTGCCAGTCATTTGTCAATGTCACGAAAGCTCCTAGTGATTCCTCTCCAGGTTTCTCTTTCTCAAGTCACGAAAGTCAGCTAGTCTCTCTCTCTCTCTCTCTCTCTCTCTGTCTCTGTCTCTCTCTCTCTCTCTCTCTCTCTCTCTCACCTTTATGATAACATATCTATGCATGTGTCTTGTCTAGCCCTTGCACTAGAGATGTGTGTCTGTGTAAATCACGGGTGTCTGTCTGTCTTGTCTCACTCTCTGTCTGTCTGTGTCTGTCTGTCTCTCCTCTCTCTCTCTCTCTCTCTCTCTCTCTCTCTCTGTTTTATTCCTTAATGCGTACGTGGCTGTACATACTCCTTGTTCAGCCCTTGCACTACAGATGTGTGTCTGTGTTAATCGTGTATACCAAGATCGTATGTGCTTTAAAAACAGTTATATTTCATTTACATTATTTAGCTTAACAAATATAGACTGGAAGAATAGGCCACGCCTAAAATCTTCAACCGTAGATCAACTCAACTAAAGCTTTCTCTCTTCTCCTTCTCTCTCTCTCTCTCTGTCTCTGTCTCTCTCTCTCTCTTAGTTTCTATTGTGCAACTTATAACGATATCAGACAGAAGTTTCACCTTTTCAGTATCATTGCGACAGAAAATCATAACCTATATAGCTTGTCCTCTGACAATACATGGATAATAACTCTACTGGCTAAGTAAGTTGCAGAGGCACCTAATGTTAGGAAAAAGACATGCTCGGTAAGAACTTCTAATGTTTGGGTTGTTTGTTTTCATGTAATCCGCAAGCTTTGATGACCTTGTTACGAAATGGTTTTGTTTTTCTTCACTAGTATAGCTAATGATGAAGCGGACGGTGATGATAGATGTGACAGTGCAGGAAAGTTTTTATAACAGTCAATATGTGTGCCTGGGTGAGGCACTTGTGTTTATGATCATGTTGTTACTTTAAAAAAAAAACAAAAAAAAACTACATATTCATTTTGAGTGACGAAAAAGCACGTCATTATTTTGTTTTTCTTCTACATGGCTTCGAGCCTCATCATTAACATTTACGTCATCCGTTTACAGTTTATGTTTCTTCGCATTGTAAACTTGCTTTTCGGCGCTGCAAATATTAATGTACACCCCCTTGACATATATCTGATCTCTCTCTCTCTCGTCTCTCTCTCTCTCTCTCTCTCTCTCTCTCTCTCAAACTTCTGAAATTCTAGATCTGTGTTAGTGACGGAAGAAAAGGTTTATGAGTTTATATTTCTGAATTCAGAGTACAGGATGATGAATTCAGTTGATGAACAGCCTGAATTGAAGTTCGGTATTAACTGGAAAAAGGAGGTTTGAGCTGGTCAAACTAAAGATAACAAGAAAATGATGTTGATGATGAAGTGCTGCTACAGATTTGGATTTTTTTTTTTAGAGATAATGTGACAGTGTTGCACTCTACAGTTCTTTTAATAATGCATCCTGTCGCCAACAGCTTCTGAGTGATAGAGACAGTGAAAATCAGGAAAGGTGAGGAAGACCTGGACACACGTCCACGGAGTTGACGGAAGAGAACCGTGTAGTTCAGGTCCTCTTCCCCTGGGCACAAAATATATCACAAATATAGACCCTGCATGGGGTTTGAACCCACCACCTGTGACACTAGCCACTGAGCCATGTCGGCAGGTCCACCAATGTTCATTTAGCTCTGCAGTAATGTTTTCAGTTTTTGTTTTATCTCATGAAAACATGTCTGGCAGTTATAAACTATTTCAGTGCACATCTCTCATTTATTGTTTCTTTTTTTTCATTGATTGTTTGTTTTTGCTTTTTTTTCATTTTTCAGTAGATGAAATTCATTATCATGTGTGTTTGTGGATATAAATGTATGCCTATGAGTGATGAATAGGTTTAGATAGAGCGGATCAACAAGTTATTAGTGCGCGCACCATATGCCTCCAAACGACACTTCAAACCAGAGACTGGACTGCTCAGCGTGGCAGTGATAGTTATGAGTTCCCGTGTGACACATGTTTGATTTGAAATATATGTTCACCCGGGAAAAAAAAATGTGTTGGTGATTTTGCAACTACCACTTATGGCCAGGAATACTTTGATATTTCCATCATGGAACCGTGGGTGATTTTAATTTCATGGTATATGGAAAGGAATGCGTCTCATTTTTTTTTAAATCTTAAATCCATGGATAGATTGACCCCATCTGCTATGAAATACCTCCGGAATTGACAAGGCATACCATTCTCCGTGGCAAATCAGTTTTTGTCTACAGACTTTTGTATTTAAACAAACCTTTAGATCTGGAAGACACGCGATCTCGTTCATCTTTGTCTTTGATGTTCATGACGCCGATCTTTAGTTCATGGGACGACGAATCACCAATGACTCGACAACGGCAGGTCCGCAGAGTTCAAAAGAGCTCCAAAATTAGAAGGTATTTGTCTTGAGATGAGCAATCATTCGCAGAGTGTGAGGATAAGCTCTCTTCTTTTCCGAGAAAGATCGTAAGACAGGAATAGACGGACCGTCGCAACACAACAATCGACCAAACGTGATCGTCGATCACCCAGGCTTGTTCCAAATGCCTGGGACCAGCACGCCTCCAAGTGCGACAGAGATATTTGCCGCCTGTACAGACACTCCGGTCACAAAAAAAATAAAAATGCGTGGAATCGCCGTAAGTCTGTGATCTCGTGAACCAAAATTACTGCTTGTTTGATTGATGTCAGCTTTGAAAGGTGATGACGGCGGAGTCATGACCCGGGCACGCGCCTGGCCCCCTCAGAGGATAACGAGTTCAGAGCCAGAACACTTGTTTAAAGAGGGGGGATGGGGTTGTGGTGGGAGGCTCATTGAAGACCTCTTGCTGTCCAGCTGTCCTTAAGAGTTTCACCGCCCCACAGCCTTAACAGAGATTATGGGGAACCTCTTGGATAGGCTGGGATCACTACCTCCTCATAAAGCCCAGTCTGTGAACAATTCGCCTTTAAAACGTTTCAGGTTAATAAGGTCATATCTGACCATTCAAGAGACCGTACGAGCGCGCGCGTCTGCGTGAGTGCGCGCGCATATGTCTGTGTGTGTGTGTGAGTGTGTGTGTGTGTGTGTGTGTGTGTGTGTGTGTGTGTGTGTGTGTGTGTGTGTGTGTTCACAAGCACACGTGCGGGGGGTACACACACATACACATACACACACACGAACATACATACAACCCATACACGCACACACACACACGCACGCACGCACGCACGCACGCACGCACACGCACACACACACACACACACACACACACACACACACACACACACACACACGCACACAACACACACATACACACTCACTCACTCACACACACACAAATACCGAAATGCAGAGAGAGAGAGAGAGAGTGGGAGGGGGGTAGTCTAACATGCAGACACTTTCATTGGAGAGCTTAGGAGGAGGTATTGATTTTCTTCACACACGACGAACAGCCCACTCGACCATGTGAATGAGTTGGCAGCATGAGTATAAATCTGGATTAAACCAATTTTGGAGTGGCATTGACATGTGTGCATGCGTGAGCGAGCAAGGTCGTGTGGTAACGTACACACACACCACACACACACACACACACCACACACACACACACACACAACACACACACACACTATGCTGTTGTATACTTTTTAATTCGGGGCATAACCCAGAAAAACTGCCTGATTTCACTATAGGGTGGCAGTGTCATTAATTATTCGCAAAGCGTAAGGTTTCTAGGTGTTTATTTATCATCCCAAAATTATTAGTAAACAGCGATGGGGTCAAGACACAAAAGCACTTTTATGTCTTGCTAATTCCTTAGTTCGTTCGCGTTTAACCTACGGCCAGGAATCTTTTTTTTTAGTGCACCAAAACATTTATTAAACAAACTACAAAGTATAGATTGTAAAGCCTTTAAACTGGCACTAGGAGTGCCGACTCATGCTTACAATCTTGGATCATATAAAGAAGCAGGAGTTTCTTCCTCTTGATGAACATAGGAAAATCTCTGCAGCTAAGTTTGTATTAAAATCCTTTGCACATAACTCATTCTGTAATGAAGAAACAAAGTTAAATTCTAAGCATGACTTTGTTAACAGGGCTAAGACAATACATTGTTTGCAACCAATTAATTCGTTTGTCTCCGACATGATTAATTCTACAGAATTAAAAAGTAAAAAAAAAATAGCAATTAAGCCATCTTTTTTACCTGTACCATCTTGGGAACAAATTAAACCCTACTTTTGACATTGATCATACAGAATTGAGCAAAGTCAATCTCCAAACGTTCTGAAAAATTTAGTTAATGATCACATGGAAAATTACTATAGTGATACATTAAAATATTCACAGATGGATCTGTACTTGATAATGGCAATGCAGGTTCAGCATTTGTAATTCCTACTATGAAAACAGTCAAACGATATCATATAGGTAATCACTATTCAGTTTTTACTGCAGAGTTGTTAGCTATTTTGATGGCTTTACACCATATTGAGGAGTTACCTATGAATAGTTGTAAAATATTACTCTCTGTGTAGATTCCAAATCGGCATTACAAGCTATCAAAGATCAAAATGCCAAAAAACGTCTTGAAATGATACTAGAAATCAGACATGTAATTCATCAGTTGGCATGTAAAGACATTAGTGTAACTTTTTACTGGGTTCCTTCCCATTGCGGAATATATGCCAATGAACTGGTTGATAGAGCAGCTAAAAGTGCAGGACGTAATACTGAAGGGGCAATTCTAATTAACATAAATCTAGATCTGCACGAGTATTATAATCACATTGAAAAACTAGCAAAAGATAAGTTTGATAACATGCTGAAGACATCAGATAGCCATTATTCACACAATTGTATAAAAAGCGTCAGCACAATAAATTCCAAATTAATTTTAAATCACATATCTGATACAAGTTCAAGACATATTAGTTCTCTGATGTTCAAAATTCGTTTAAATGCTTTTAAAACAAAATTTTTCTAAATATTAAATGTGTATGTGGAAATCAAATTCCATCAGCCATCTGATTTTACACTGTCCGGGTATCAAAGAATTAATGACGAAAACTACAGGGGATTTACTGACTCGTCAAATACCATTAACTGTTCAGGAAGTGTTAAATGACTTCCATCTTCTTAAATGTTTCTCAGAAGTTTTACACTTAGTCCTATTGGTCTTTTCCTTTGAATAGTTAATTTATTGTTGGATTCAAGTTGTTATACTAATCTTCTGTTAATTGTTAAGTCACGTTTGATATATAGATAGTAAACTTCACTTCCTTTCTAATAATTCTGTCATTTTCAACAATTCATATCCCATATAAAGCTTGATCATTATATAGAATTGTAGGTGTAGGCATGTAGGAAAAAACATATAATTTTTACTACCACACACTCTCTAAACAATATTAACGCATGCATTAACAATCTCTTCTTTCATACCTTTTTCTACCCCATGTTAACGTGAAGAGAAACAATAGAACCAAACGAATCGCAGTACAGTCAGCCCTTTTTAATGTGTACCTTCGACAGTTATCCTGCTTGTACTCCTGAATGCATTTTTGTTATACATCTGACTGTGATGGATCGATCAAATCGCTATCTGTTGAAATTGGTATGAATGAGGGTAACAGACAAGGTCGAGTCTGAATCTGTCTGTCTGTCATCCCTATCTGTTTCGTCTCTGCTAGCTCTCTCTCTCTCTCTCTCCTCTCTCTCTCTCTCTCCCTCTCCTCTCTCTCTCTCTCTCCTCTCTCTCCTCTCTCTCTCTCAGGGTGCTTTCGTTCTCGTTTTTTTTTGCCTTTCAAAGTGCAATGATGGGACGTTGCAGAATAATGCAACTGATCTGTCAGCTCCTCTGAGATTCTTGACGACTGTTTTTTTTTTTTTTTTTTTTTTTTTTTTTTTTTCAAAATCATCGTCTAAAAACTGAACTCTTCCGCAAAAAAAAAAGATTCAATCATGGCGTCTCTCATGAATGCCTCTCCCCCCCCCCCCCCCCCAGACCCCCTAGGCATCAAGCTAGAGCACCCTTAGTGAATTCCGAATTTCAAAGTAGTAATGTGCTCTCTAATGAGCGGAGGGAGAGAGCCCAATGGGAGCGGCGATGGTCTGCGAGAGAGTTTGCCACAATGTTTTTTGTCAGGTGCAGTTCAATGCTCCAGGCTCTCATTTGTCATGGCTACACACGCACGGCTAATACTCCCAGAATCTGCACGATCGTGTGTGTTATTTCCAAGGGACTGCTTTTGACAGACATTGCCGAGAGGACTAGAAAGGAGTTGTCTGCCCTTTGCTTTCAGCGCAGTGGCTGTCCTCCTGTGAAGAGTTCAGGAGTGAGGAAAAACTCCACCGTCACTGAGATCCTTTGTCTCTTGGTAGGCCTCTGCCTGTCTGTGCGTCTGCCTGAGTCACGTTTGACTGTGATCCTCTCCTCTCTCTCTCTCTCTCTCTCTCTCTCCTCTCTCCTCCTCCTCCCCCTCTATCTCTCTCTATCATTCTCATCTCTCTCCTATCTCTCTCTCTACGTGGAGTGTGATCCTCTTATATACTCTCTCTCTCTCTATTATCTCTCTCGTAGTGTAAGAAGCTCTTTCAGCCTAACTGTTCATTAAAAGATTTGTATCCTTTCACTCTCTCTCTCTCCCCCCCCCCCCCCCCACACCCCCCCCCCCCCCCACCCCGCCCCCAAACCCCCCCCCTTACTCTCTCCTCTCTCTCCTCCACCTCCGGTCTCTCTCTCTCTCTCTCTCTCTCTCCCCTTGATACTTTTTATTTTGAGGGCGTAGTGTGAAGAATATTTCAAATCATCTGTTCATTTTAAGATTGACATTCGTTCGTACTCTCCTCTTCCCTCTCTCTCTCTCTCTCTCTCTCTCTCTCTCTCTCTCTCTCTCTCTCTCTCACTTAAAATCAAGTCGTTAAATAACAGAACAAGAGAATGTGAACTTAGAACGAACAAAGCATTCAGTCAGTAAACAGTTTCTATTTTTGTCTGGTGTTTATTAAATTTTCGTGGTGAATAGGTAAACTTCCGTTGAAAGAAAAAAGCAAACGGTTCAAGCTGCTAATCATCACAGCAAACCTTGAAGATGCACACACACACACACACACACACACACACACACACACACACACACACACACACACACACACACACGCACGCACGCACGCACGCACGCACACCCACACACACACACACACACACACACACACACACACACACACACACACACACCAACTATGCTGATGATTAATGTTGGTGTGGAAGTGGATGCTATGGAGCCTTATTTTTGTCAAAGACTAGTAACAGTGATGTGCTCGGCACTTCTTTCCATTTCATATCTGGGCATCAACCAGGGCTACAGCGGGGATCAGGGAATGTGAGCAACGCTCGTAGCATTCCAGTCCATAACACACTCAGCAACTTGGTGTAGGAGACGTCTGGGGCTGTACAATATCAGGAATGTCAGATTAGATGAATGGACTCAATCCACCACTTCACAACCCCCCCCCCCCCAACACTGTACCGCATCAACAGGTGAAATCATCATTCAGCGTTGCTGTGGTATTTGCTTATGTGATTAGCTTTATATAAAAACTGTCGAAATACTTCTGTGTACATCCCATCTTTGCTCATTTTTTTTGGTGATAAATGTATGAGGGCACACATGCACGTAAACATGAGTGATAAACAGGTGTATTTACAGCAGATTGATAATCGATCACTGTGCGTAACATCCGCCTTCAACTGACACGTCAGACGGTAGAATGTACAGCTCAGCATGTTAGTGCCAATGCTGAGAACCCATATGACACACACGCAAAATCAGAAACGTTTGTTCTCTTAGCGAAACGTCTTGGTAACTTTGCAGCCACGATGCTGAGCCAGAAATAGTTTTCCACCTCGGAAACATGGATGATTTTGCACCCACGATGTACGGGAAGACAAATTGCTTGAAATCCTCACTGGAAATCCATGGGCAACTCTGCATCCATGACATGCGCAGTCTGCAATGACATCTCCAGACGGATTGTCAGGGCATGTCTTTATCCTTCGGCAGATCAGCTCTTGTCTAAATACTTTGTTATCTTCCTTTTTGAACAAATTGTTTAGATTCCGAACAAAGCGATCCGGATGATCTTTATGTTAGGTTCTTATGTGCACGGATTTTTTTTAGTTCACGAGTCATGCATAACTTTACCACGCTGGGATCAGCAGAGGGTAAAAAGATGCTCAATGACGTAACAATTAGGGTTTGGGCAAAGGAAACATCTGTGTGATAGCTCTCCTGTGATAGAAATCAGTATGCAGCTAATTGGAAAAAAAAACCCTTTTAAATGACAAAAAAAGAAACAGTTTCTGTTTTGTTGAAATGAATTTGCATAATGAATTCGTAAGCAGGCCTACCAGTAACGATTTCATTCGATAACGGCAGTAGTATTCAAGTTCACAGAAGAATCGGTATAAGTTAGCGGAATAGTAGCAAAAAGGGATTGCTCAATCAACTTTACAGACTTTTTGAAAGCAGTTCCACGCTTAGTAGGTCAGCCTTCAGAAGCTGACCAGTCATTTGAAGAGTATACGAGTGTTTTCACACCTTTCAGAAAGTCTTCTGAAATTGCTGCATACAAAGATATGCACAGAGATGTGTACAGTGATGTATAAAGTGATGTGTACAGTGAGGTATAAAGTGATGTGTGCAGTGAGGTATAAAGTGATGTGTACAGTGTGGCAGTACAACAATCGGACCAGCATGATCGCGTATCATCCCAGCTGATTAAGAACAAGACGACGGATCACCACAAGTCTCCAATCTATTAACGCGAAGAAATCGTTCGTGTGACTGATAACAGCCCTTTTAAAAACGGACCACGGCGGAAATCGTGACCTTCCTGCAGCCCGTCAGCCCTTGAGTGTAAGGAGTTCACGGTTGTCTTAAGGGGGCTTCTCCTCTGTGCTGTTTCTGTCATCAAGCTGGCTCTTAGAATTTGTTTCGTCAAGCTGGCTCTTAGAATTATGAGATCATTATGAGATCATGGAGGATGTGTGTGTGTGTGTGTGTGTGGGGGGGGGGGGGGGGGGGGGGGGGTCTCGCCTATACATGAACATGAGATCGAAACGCGTTGACTCTTTACCGTCATATTACGTATTATGTTTGTTCCGTACTCGGCAGTCTAGTAGCACAACTTTTCCCTTTTCGAAAGTTGTCACAACACACCTGTCACAATAAGCTGTGGCGCTGACCAATGCTGCGGGTCAAGAAGCATCACCATCGCTGTGTCCTGGGCATTCCGAATGTGATGAAAATGAACGGCACAAGTTCCGTTGTTTGTAAACTTTCCTTTTTTTAAAGCAAGGAAATGGGTAAGTTTTAACAGATGAGAGGAGAAAAAAGGGGTTGTTGGACGAGGTGTGGTGGATGAAGGAGAGGCATAAAGGTTGTATAGATTTACTTCCTCAGGTTTTTTTTTTTTAGCTCTTGAAGACCTTTAGCGCAGTGGATAAAATACAAGGGCGAGGGGGGAGGTGGAGGTGGGGGGAGATGGATACGGTCTCCTGGCCTTCGTGATTTGTCCATGCGCATGCGCGCAGTCTAGGAGCTCTTGACTCACTCTCTGACACCACAAGTTGAATACATCATAAATGTTTCAAATGTACATTGCGTGACGGAAAAGTCGAAAAAACAAACTTGTAGGAATGATTCCCAAACCATGAGACTAAGCCATCAATGACGATCACCTACCGCCCCAAACTGCTGATCATTTCCTTGTCAAAGTGCCTAAACCAGAAGACACATGAAAAAGACGTATACAGATTGTTTTTTGTTTCGTCTCCTTTTTTTTTTTTTTTTTTTTTTTAAATCAACCGTTACCAAGGGACAGAAGTGCTGCCGGAGACTTCCTTCAGGCTTTGACAGATCTGGACAGCGGAGATGAGGAGAGTGGGCGGGGGTGGAGTGGGGATGGGGATGCGGTGCCGGGATGCTTTCCGCCGTGAGTTGGTGAGTTGGCAGCGTAATGGCTTCATGAACGTCTGCCATCCTTCCTGGCACCATTGCTCAGGTCACGAGAAGTCAGTGTGTTATTCTCTGTTTGTCTGTCTCTGTCTCTCTGTCTCTCCGTCTCTCTGTCTCTCTGTATCTGTCTCTCTGCCTCTCTGTCTCTGTCTCTCTGTCACTGTCTCCTCTCTCTCTCTCTCTCTCTCTCTCTCTCTCTCTCTCTCTCTCTCTCTCTCCTCTCTCTCTCTCTCTCTGTTGATAGTTACGAGTGCGTATCTAGGCATGCATTTTCTCAAGCCTATGTGTGAACTTGTAAGCCATAATTGCGAGTGCTTTTCAAACAATGTGTTTTCTCATTTTGCGAAAGTGACATATCAAGGACAAACTGTAAGAACAGGCGGCGCCTTAAATCTTAATCCTTGATTGAATACAGCTTTTTTTTTTTCTCTCTCTCTAATCTCTCTCTCTCTCTCTCTCTCTCTCCTTCTTTCTCTATCTCTCTCTCTCTCTTCCCCCCCCCCCCCCCCCCCACACTCAGAGAAAAACAACGGGTGTTTCTTCTTCTTTTCTGTTTTCATTTTCGAGTTTTGCCCGAAGGTCACACACATACACACACACACACACACCACACACACACACACACACACACACACACACACACACACACACACGCTCGAACCCACACACACACACACACACACACACACACACACACACACACACACACACACACACACACACACCACACACACACACACACACACACACACACACACACACACACACACGCACGCACACACACACGCACACACTCCTAGTGTGTGTAACGATGAGATGTTCATCAGTACTTTACGGAACCATTAGCTTCACTGAGATTCCTGTGAAACTTCCCCGCCCCCTCCCCCCTTCCGCCCCCCCCCCCCCCCCCCCCATTCGATGGAAAAAACGTCAGCTACTGTGAGCGGGTGTTCAGTTGACATGTCCTCAGGAATGACTTCTTCCCCCAGCCTCTGCGTCTTTCAAAGCATCACTTAAAGTTTCAGGGGCCATCCGTCGTGAGCTGCAGAAAGGTTATAGTCAACGCCAAAGGGCACTCACAGGCAGTGTGCGCTGTGTAATGCGCAGGAAGGGAAAGTCAGGATGGGAACGGAGAGGTTGTAAAGTGTTGGTGGAAATGTGGGAGTAGTTTGTCAGTGTCGATCAATGCTGCACGTGATCGTTTGTCAGAGCGTGGACTTTACGATCCGTGCGACTGTCTCTTGCTCCTGCAATCCGCAGAATCCAGCTCATTTGGGTGGGACAGCTTGACCGACATACTGACAGGAAAACCGATGGTCCGCCCAGGGAGTTTAATG
>JADBJO010003973.1:157262-179206 GCA_016801955.1 Conus betulinus | reverse complement strand
CAAAGTGTTCATTTATATTAAGGTTTTCAAACCCCATGGGGAGCACGGATGTTGGTTTTTTTCGCGAATTACTGGACGTACGGAAATTCTGTGGTAGAAAATTCCCCTCACTTTACTTATGATTTAACATTTTTCTGCATATCTTTCTGTCGGTCAACTGGTGGGTTTTTGTTTGGTTTGTTTTTTTTTATGTTTTTGTTTTTTTTTTTTCGTTTTTTTTTTCCCCCTTTTTTTTTTGTTTTTGTTTTTGTTTTGTTTTGTTTTGTTTGTTTTTTCCTCTGCTGTCATGGCCCGTTACGTGTCTTTTTTTTTAAAACCTTCTCTCTCTCGCTCTCTTCTCTCTTCTCTCTTCTCTCCTCTCTCTTCATAACAAGGTAGCAACACCAATTGTATCTGACGCACAGGGAGAAGCACTGGCTTACCATTTCTGCAGCACGGGGGTGCTGAGCACTTTTTAGACTCATAGCCCTGTTCCACATCTTTTTTAAATGCTAACGTGTGTTTACCTTGGTCGCGCTTGGTATTGTTTCTCTTTGAACATGATGAAAAATAATTCAAGCGAAGCAGGGATTAACCTCACCTACTTTCCCCTGTCTTCAGGAACGTCACTAGCCGAGCTACTGTATTGAATTGAAGAGATGAGTAGACTGGTGCTGCTACTCGAGAAATGGGTGGGGTGGGATGAGGGGAGGATAGAGCATGAAAATAATTTTTTTTTTTAGTGTAACTGGTAATGTGTATTTGATTACACACTACCATACGGTAAAGTTTAATTTTCCACAAACTATGGGACTTTCAGACATCCCGAATAAGAGACACAGAATAATGCATACAATGAAGTACTCCCAGATCGGACAGGGAGAGAATTTGAATACCCACACCAACACTTCCAAGTGTCAGTTCAAACACATCGTCACACACAGCTTCAGTGGTGATCCTATTTAGTAGGCCTACTTTGTAGACAGTCCCCATATTTTTTGCTTCTTTTCTTTTCTCTTTCTTTCTTTTTAAACGATCGCTAGTGTCAGATGACTTGTCAATTACAGGCATTGTCATAGTTGCTTGTCGTTTTATAAAGAGTCTGTGCCGTGGAGTATGGTCCAAGTGAGGGTGTGAGCACGCGTGCATGCGCGTGGCGTTCGATGTCCCTTTACATAAAGGCCTACAGGTAATAAATGGAATACAGGCAAACATGAGGCCATAAAAGGAAAAAGGCTTGAGAAAAAGTCTTATAAAACGGATATCAGCTTGGGTATCTTTTTAATGACGGGAAGTCAATGAAGTGATTTAAAGAAAGCTTTTGTACTTCGCACACACACACACACACACACACACACACACACACACATGCGCGCGCGTACATACACACATACACATGCATGCGCGCGTGTACACACACACACACACACATACACACACACACACACACATGGGCACTCACGCACGAACGCACACGCGCATGCACGCGTGCTCACACCCTCACTTGGGACCATACTCACGGCACAGACTCTTTATAAACGACAAGCAACTATGACAATGCCTGTAATTGACAAGTCATCTGACACTAGCGATCGTTTAAAAAAGAAAGAAAGAAAGAAAAGAAAAGAAGCAAAAAATATGGGGACTGTCTACAAAGTAGGCCTACTAAATAGGATCAACACTGAAGCTGTGTGTGACGATGTGTTTGAACTGACACTTGGAAGTGTTGGTGTGTGTATTCAAATTCTCTCCCCTGTCGATCTGGGAGGTATCATTGTATGCATTATTATGTGTCTCTTATTCGTGATGTCTGAAAGTCCCATAGTTGTGGAAAATTAACTTTACCGTATGGTAGTGTGTATCAAATACACATTACCTTACACTAAAAAAAAATTATTTTCATGCTCTATCCTCCCCTCATCCACCCCAACCATTTCTCGAGTAGCAGCACAGTCTACTCAGTCTTCACTTCATACAGTAGCTCGGCTAGTGACGTCCTGAAGACAGGGGAAAGTAGGTGAGGTCATCCATTTCGCTTGAATTATTTCATCATGTTCAAAGAAAAACAATACAAAGCGCGACCAAGTAAACACACGTTAGCATTTAAAAAGATGTGAAAAGGGCATATTAGTCTAAACGTGCTGCAGAATGGATAGCCAGTGCTTCTCCCTGTGGTCAGATAACAATGGTGTTGCTACCTTGTTATGAAGAGAGAGAGAGAGAGAGAGAGAGAGAGAGAGAGAGAGAGAGAAGACAGACAGAAAAAGAAGACAAACGAACGGGCCATGACAGCAGAGAGAAAACAAGGTTCTAAAACAAAGACAAAAATGGGCAAAACAAAAAAGGAAAAAAAAAAAAAAAAAAACAAAAAAAAAAAAACAAACGCAAAAAAAAAAAAAAAAAAAAAAAAAAGGAAAAAAAAAAAAAAAACACCAGTTGACGGAAAGATATGCAAAAAAAAAAAAAAAAAAATCATAATTAAAGTGAGGGAATTTTCTACCACAGAATTTCCGTACGTCAGTAATTCCGAAAAAAAAAAAAGCAAACAACAACAACGAAAAAAAAAAAACCTCCAGGGGCTCCCCATGGGGTTTGAAAACCTTAATATAAATGAGAACACTTTGATGTTACAGAAAACACACGGATGGTAGAAAGAGAGAACACCCTGCTGTTAGGGAGAAGACCCTGATGTCTGAGAGAATATCCTGATGTCATAGCAAACATGAAGCTAGCAAGAACAATCTTTTACAGAGAACAGCATGTAGTTAGTGAGAACTGCTTTAAATGTAAATGAGAGCAGCCTGGTGTTAGTGGGAACAGCCTGACGTTGGTGATAACAGCCTGATGTTAGTGGGAACAGCCTTATGTTGGTGAAAACAGCCTGATCTAAGTGGGAACAGCCTGACGTTGGTGAGAACAGCCTGATGTTAGTGGGAACAGCCTGACGTTGGTGAGAACAGCCTGATCTTTAGTGGGAACAGCCTGACGTTGGTGAGAACAGCCTGATGTTAGTGGGAACAGCCTGACGTTGGTGAGAACAGCCTGATGTTAGAAGGAACAGTCCGGTGATAGAAGTAGTTGATGTTAGCAAAAGACTGATGTCAGTGAGAACAGTCTGATATTAGAACAGCCGTGTGTGTTAGTGAGAACAGTCTGATGTTGGTGAGAACAGCCTGATGTCAGTGAGAACAGACTGACGTCAGTGAGAACAGTCTGATGTCAGTGAGAACAGTCTGACGTCAGTGAGAACAGTCTGATGTCAGTGAGAACAGACTGACGTCAGTGAGAAACAGTCTGATGTCAGTAGAAAACAGACTGATGTCAGTGAGAACAGTCTGATGTCAGTAGAACAGACTGATGTAAGTGGGAACAGTCCTGATGTCAGTGAGAACAGACTGATGGTCAGTGAGAACAGCCTGATGTCAGGTGAGAACAGTCTGATGTCAGTGAGAACAGAGTGAAGTCAGTGAGAAGAAGTCTGATGTCAGTGAGAACAGTCTGATGTCAGTGAGAACAGTCTGATGTCAGTGAGAACGACTGACGTTCAGTGAGAACAATTTGATGTCAGTGAGAACAGTCTGATGTCAGTGAGAACAGTCTGACGTCAGTGAGAACAATTGATGTCATTGAGAACAGACTGACGTCAATGAGAACAGTCTGATGTCAGTGAGAACAGTCTGACGTCAGTGACAACAATTTGATGTCAGTGAGAACAGTCTGACGTCAATGAGAGAACAGTCTGATGTCAGTGAGAACAGTCTGACGTCAGTGAGAACAGTCTGCTATTAGAACAGTCTGATGTCAGTGAGAACATTCTGACGTCAGCGACAACCGTTTGATGTCAAAGCGAACAGTTTGATGTCAATGAGAACAGTCTGATGTCAACGAGAACGAGGCGAGAACAGTCTGATGCCAACGAGAACTGTCTGGTGTCAACGAGAACTGTCTGGCGTCATTGAGAGCAGTCTGATATTAGAACAGTATGATGTTAGTGAGAACAGTCTGATGTCAGTGGGAACAGTCTGACGTCAGCGAGAACAATTTGATGTCAGTGAGAACAGTCAATGTCAGTGATGCCAGTGAGAACAATTTGATTCAGTGAGAACAGTCTATCTCAGTGAGAAAAGACTGGTGAGAGTGATAGGTGACGTTCTCGTGCTATCATTGAGAGGGTTTCTGTTTCGGATCTCTCACAGTCATCGCTGATGATGGTTTCCTGGTAAGCATACTGCTGAAAACGTCCTAGCTTCTGTCCAATGGCAGTTCAGTATCGATGGTTGTCTTGTGGCTGGCAGTCATCTTGGTCTTCTCGGCGCCGATTTCCATGCCGAATCTTGTGGATGTTTCATCCCATCGTTCACAAACCCTGCGAGCTCTTGATCACTGCCTGGCAGGCCGTCAAAGCGAAGGCTCAAGGTGGTTCTCCCTCCAACAACGCTGAGTGTTCTGACATGATTTTTTAACGCACCAGTTATGATGAAGTCCAGGTTTATGTTGAAAAAGTATGGGAAGTAGAAAGCAGCCCTGACGAACTCTAGCGGAAGAATGGAATCACTTTCCAGCAGCATTTTCTATCAGTACTGTCAGATTGGAGGTGCCCAAGACAAACGACATCCACGTAGGAGAGAGTGTGGACATTAAACCTCAAAGTAACTGACCTATGCCTTGTTTAAAAAAAAAAAAAAAAAAAAAAAAAAGGCATTGTCAACAGATTGTACCTCATAACAACCAGTGAATAGGATGTTACCAATTCACCAACGTAAGCGATCCCTAGCTCTCCCCCTTCTCATCCTCCCTCCCCCCACGCCAGCTCCCTCCTCAAATTTTGGCATCATATCTCTATCAGTCGCTTCTCACATGCAAGGGAAAGTAGCGTGGCGACATTTTGTAAGCTAGGATGAACAGCCTCCCTTGTTCTCCCTGACGCAGATGGGGCGAATAGTGGGGGGAGGTGTGTGAATGTGATCGAGAAAACGTATGGGTAGCAGAGAAGGCGTGTTGATGCAACAGAGAGAGAGAGAGAGAGAGAGAGAGAGGGGGGGGGGGGGGGGGGAGCGTGCATGGCTAATAGAAAAGATGTGTGGATGTTACAGTACATGCGATACAGGTGTGTGAATGTGACAGAAAAGGCATGTGGATATGACACAGGTGTATCTATGTGACGGAAAGTGTGACTGTGACAGAGATGGTGTGTGTGACTGTGACAGAAGCATGTGGCCGACAGAGAAAGTGTGTTGATATGACAGTGAAGGCGTGTGGGTGTGACGGAGGATGTGTAGGCCTATGGATCATCACAGAAGGTGCGTAAATGTGACAGAGAAGGTGTTTGATGTGACACAGAAGGCACATGATATGACAAGTAAGTTGTTTGGATGTGACAGAGAAAGTGTACGGATGTAATACAGAAAGCATGTGGATCTGACACAGGGGTATGTGGATCTAACAGAAAAATAAAAAAAGTGTGATGTGACACCGAACGCATAGTGGATGTGACATAGAAGGTGTGTAGATGTGACACAGAAAGTGTATGGGCTGTGACAGAGAAGGCGTGGTTGTAACAGAGGCGTGTGGATGCAACACAAGTGTGTTGATGTGGCACAGAAAGTAACATGTGGCTGTGACCGTGAAGGTGTGTGGCCGTGTGGCTATACACTGCGATATGGAAGAAGTCAAGGCATTCACACTCACGACTTCTAGTTAAAATGAAGGGACATGATGTTGGCAATAACCCCATTGCTTGGACGTCAGATTCTCTAAGTATCCGCACTCAGTATGTGAATGTCAATGGTTTTTGTGCTGATAAGATGACTGTGGCTGGTGGTTTCTCAATGGGAAGCGTTATTGGTTCCATTCAGTTCATGTAATTTATAAACGATTTGGCTGAGAGTGTATAATAGACTGTGATTTCGCTGTTGATGGCAGTGTTGAATACAAACTGAGATAGAGTTCAGAGGTGTATTGACTCACTTGTTACATAGTCAGACAGTTGGCTTATGAAATTTAATGTTCAGAAATGAAAAGTGATGCATTTAGAGGGGGAAAAAAAAACCCCCCCCCCACCACACCCACCCCCCAAAAAAAAACAAAAAAAAAAAAAAAAACTGAACAAACGAATTCCATGTATACTGAGTATATGAAAGGTGGAAAAAAAATGAAAGGGTGCTCGAAAGTACTCGTGCAGAGCAGGGCCTTGGTTCTGTTATTGGCCCATCTTTGACGCTGGAACCTCATATAAATGATGGACTTTAAAAAAGCTAGTCGAACCGCTATCATCCTGTTCAGGACGTTAACAGATAACTCATTATTCCTTTGCTACGGCATGAGTAGGCCTACAATTTTTTTTTAACATCGTCGAACGTACACTACATTGACTTGATTGAGGGTGCTTAGCGGATATTCACAATTGAAAATTGCTGATGTGAAAGACACTAAGAATATGAGAAATTTGATGTTGCTGAAGAATATAAGGTCTTTTGCAACTTGCATGACCATGACTTCCTCACAGTTTGAGTTAAAAAAAAGAACACGAGGAATCTCTCTCTCTCTCTCTCTCTCTCTCTCTCTCTCATTAACACTCGTTTTGCTCAAAGCCTTTTACTTTCTTCTGATTAATAAAGTAAACTCTGCATGAAAGTCATTTAATGACGCTCTTAATGCATCGTCACTGAAGGCATTTAAAAATCACGATGATAAGGATTGCAAGATGCAGATGTAGGCCTGTAGCGGTCAAATTCGTTGCTCGGACAAATCCGTTGCTGGTACACCAACTTAGCCAAAAATGACGTTGCTGGTAGCAACGAATTTGACCGCGACAAGCCCTACTCCTCGAATATGGAGGTCTAAAGTCAAAATCAGTACACAAAAGCCTGTTAGTTCCCGGGCGATAACATGAAATCTGATAAATTGTTAATCCAGAAGCAAATATTTTTGGTGGGCTAAAGGCTTCAAGCCTTTAGTGCCTCTATGATACGATGTAAATAACAAAACGTGACGGAGCACTGTTCACTTGGATTGCGCGAGTCCGTTTCTGTTCCGCCCCACCTATTCCCAGCATACCACGCTTTTCCAGCCATCATCTTGCGCGTCTAGGCTGTAGCACTTAATTAAGAGATATCACCGCGTGCATTTCGTGGCAAACACGTCGGATAGCCTCGGCCAGACACAAACAGCAGAGGTCGTCGGTCTGCTGTGGCTGAGCATGATTAAACAAGTGGCGGGTTCCATACGAATTATAGCGGTGGGGAAGGGGAGGGGCAGTAGCAGCGGAATTGCGATTTGATTGTAAGAACCGTGAGATCGAGCAAAACTGTCCAGCAAAGTTTAGAGGAAGCACAACATGATAGATTTCTGGATTGGGACAGAATTCCTATCCACATGGATGCCATTTCAAGTTAACGTACATCACAACAGAAAAAAAAGGCAATCCATGAAGAGAGGATAATCAAAAATATTCAAGATGATGATAAGGACAAGAACAATAGCAGCAGCAACACCGACGAGGGATACTGATCATGACAAAGATAGAAAGAACGAATCTAAAAAGTATAATAGTAGTCACATCCATTTTGCGCCCAATTTGAGATCAGTCGCTGTCTGTTCTTTTGTTTTCATAGCCTTGAATGTTGTTTCTCTTGCCTGAAGAAGATCTAGTTGCAAAGTGTAACGACTGCAGGCGGAAATCTAAACAAATCTTAAATAAATGTCAGCGAACCACCCAGAGAAACGTGGACAAACGAGTCACAAGACAACACACAACGCGTTTCGACCTCTTAGGTCTTCCTCAGGTGAAACAAAGACGAACAAAATAACGAAAATGATGATCTGAAGCGATCAAAGCTAAGTGCATTTTCGTTATTTTGTTCGTCTTAATTCACCTGAGGAAGACCTGAGAGGTCGAAACGCGTTGTGTGTTGTCTTGTGACTCGTTTGTCCACGTTTCTCTCGGCGGTTTCGCTGACATTTATTTAAGATTTGCCTGAAGAAGACCAAAGAGGTCGAAACACGTTGTACCTATCTTACAATTTGTTTCTTTTGTTCGGCGGCAAAGTATATTTTTGTCAGTTTCAGCCTGCAGTCACCCTGCTTTGAAACAAGCGTAGGTTTAATTGTAGATTAAGCACCACAAGTATCCATCCGTATAGTATCCTCAATTAACAGGCTGATCATCGTTATCCATTATCGTTATCTTATAAATAGGCAAGCAGTATCAATTTACAGTCATCAGCATAAAAGTGTTTCACTATGGAAGCAGGGGATACCTTTTCCTTTTGTTATGTAAAATAACGCGTGAAGCTTGATTTTTCTCGTGGGAATATTCCGTACGATGCAAGTCAGCCGCTAGTTTTAAATCAAGTGCTTCCATAGCCGGTCGAGGTTAGCAGACGGCGTGTTACGGAACAAACGAGGAAGGGCAGTTCAAAGGTAAGCATCGAATGTTCTTCTGTTCAGGACAGCAAAATCCTGTAAATCTGCTAGATCGTTTAGAAGACTATTCTTTTTACGAATCGTTTTCCGGTTTGCATGCATGATTATGCCTGTCTCTTGCGCACAAGTTATAACTGTATCTGCATTACATCAGACGTGAACGAAACGGTGTGGGGGTGCAAGTGCAGAAGGACGGAGTCAGGATCCTAAGTTCACTTTTGCCTGTTGCCAAATTTACTGGATATAGGTTAATTATGATAAAGCGACAGAGAAGACAACAGTGACTGTGGTCACACAATACAGATGAAAGGACGGAAGGAAGGAAGTACTTTATTATAAGGAAGGAGATGAAGAAGCAGCAGCAGTAGCCGTAGTAGTAGTAGTAGCAGTAGTGTGCGTGTAACAATTATATGACACTTGATACGTGATATTTGGTATATTGGGGATTAGGGGCCTTTTTACAAGGCCTGTTCACCACTCCTGTTTCAAAACTAGACTTGTGTGCGTGGCATGGCCAAAGCAGTCTAGTGATAACAATTGGAGTCAAATTTGCTTGGCAGACTTTCCCATGGACATGCAGTCTACTTTTGAAAGCACAAATGCTCGGGGCCGTCACCACATGATCAGGAAGACTGTTCCGTGTGGACACCACTCTGCACGAAGAAGAAGCTGGAACCCATGTTCAGTCTGCAATGTCTTTTCTCAAGTTTTAGAGAGTTCCCTCTAGTGTCTCTACCTTGGTAGAGCTGGAGTTGTGGTCTGTCTGTGTCATATAAGCCCTGTACAAACATACAAGTGTCAATCATGTCGCCTCTATTTCTGCGGTGTTTCAGGCTTGGCAGTTTTAGTGCTGCAAGGTGCTCTGGATATGATTTTCTTCTTTCAGGGGGCCAATGAGTTTTGTTGCTCGCCTTTGAACATCCTCCAGTTCAGCACACAGGGTTTTAAATCTTGGCTGCTGTACAGCATGACCACACTCAAGGATTGGCCTCACAAGGGACTTATAGAGTTGGACAAAAGGTTTCTGGTGTAAGGTGATCGAAGGACTTTCCGATGACCCCAAGGATCCTATTGGCCTTACTGTTGCTTGTGCCACATAGTTGTTGAAACTAAGGTCCTTGTCCACCAACACTCACTCCCAAGTCTCTCTCTACTTCACTCTCTTCCAGTCTGACAGTGCAGTCCTCACCCTGAGAGTTTTTGCTGTTCATACAGTATGTTGGCTCTGTTTTGCGGTTACCAAGCTTAATCACACTGCATTTTTTAGGGTGGAACTTTAACTGCCAATCGGTTGACCACTTCTGGAATCGGTTGAGATCTTCATGATGAGTTTCCTGTGCATCACTGTTGTTTCAGGCAAAGATTTTTGTATCATCAGCAAAAAGTTCAACATGACTCCAGACGTGTTGGGCAAATTGTTGATGTACAACAGAAAAAGAACAGGCCCCAACACACTGCCCTGTGGGATGCCACTGGTCACCTCTGCTTGGCCTGACTTTGTTCCGTTGATATTGATGCACTGCACTCAGTTGGTCATGAAATCTTGGATCCATTGAAGGACTTTATCCTTTATTCCATGGGCCCTGACTTTTTATATGAGTCTGCGGTATGGGACGCAGTCAAAAGCCTTCGTGAAATCCATGTATATGGCATCAATGCCACCTCCAGCATCTAAGGTTTCTGTCCAGTAGATGTCTAGGGTTTCCAGAAGCGGGGTTATGCACAAGCGTCCTTTGGTGAAACCGTGTTGCCATCTACTGAGTAAATTGTTGTCTGTGGGGCGCTATCATTTTCTCACAGATCAGTTTTTTCCATCTTCTTGCACAGCACACAGGTGATACACATTGTGTCACGGAAGAATGAAAATATTTAAGCTTCACAATAAAGGGTCTTTCAGACTGTCTTCATGAAACACATGAAATTTGAGTTTTTTGGTCAAGTTGAGCATGAATGATATTTTCATAATGCTGATCTGGGCCATAAACTAAATGAACTGAACCATGATGCAGATGTCGGACTACGTTGCACCAGCTTTTGCATTGTACTGCCCAACCTGGGAGGTATCGCTGGGGGATTTCTGACCCGGAGGGCAATACCAGACTGGTATGAGGTCAGTGCAAAATATTCATAACACTACACAAATCGTGATACTGTGCCAGTAGGTCGATCAACTTACATGGTATTTTATGTGTGATGAATGTGTTCGATGTAGCCAACAGTTCTGTTACTGTTAGTCTGTTTATTTGAGGTGATAGTCTGGTATACGATGATACAGACAGTAGGCAATATTAGAGACTGATTTTAATAATCATTGTCTATGAATTGTATTGTTTATTGTTGATTGAATGACTGACAGAAAAAAAATGTCTGTGGCAGAAAGGGGGGGGGGTGAGGAGAGGGAATGGTTTTAGTGTTGTGAGTCTGATACAACTGATGAAATGTTCAAACAGAAGATCTCCGCAACGAAACATCAGTATGAGATTAGACATCCAAGAAATAACATAATATGTAATCTAATCCATTTCATGATTTTTGTCTGTTTGATTGTTTCAGCTTCAAAGGGTGTTATACCCCCATTTCTGTGTGATTTAAAACACTGTCATTCATCGACTCTACATTGTTGGTTTGCCCATATGGCCGTTTTATTTACTTTTGTTGCGTTAAAAGTTTTTTTTCATCAATAATGCTAATAATATTGATATGTATATATATATATATTTTTTTTTCTTTCTATTTTTATTTACTTTTGTTGCATTGATATATTTTTCATTAATAATGATAATGATAATATATATACATATATATATATATATATTTTTTTTTTCTGTCTGTGAGTGATGCATGAAACGTAATGCTGACCTACACAGTATAGCATTGTCATATCTGCCTTCTATATGTCAATAGTTTAGCTATCACATTATTATTGCACATTACGAATATTGTCTTCATCGTTTGTTCCTTACAGGATGTGACCTTTAGTTTAGCTACCACATCATTATTGTACATTACAAATATGTCTTCATCGTTTGTTCCTTTCAGGATGTGACCTTTAGTTTAGCTACCACATCATTATTGTACATTACAAATATCGTCTTCATCATTTGTTACTTACAGAATGTGACCTTTTTTTCTTCTCATTAACAGGATATGACTTTTTTTTTTTTTCTTTTGAAACAAGCTGACAGCCCTGAAAAAGCCCATATAATAGGCTTTGCTTTAATGATGAAAGTTATGAAAACTGTAAATGGCATTGTGTCTATAGATCATAGTGAATATCTCACACACAGATTTCATGATCAATATTGAAGTACCTGTGAGTAGATCTTAGTGAATGTCTTATGTACTGGTGTTAGGGGAAGAACCATGTAAGGGAGTATGTGATATCAGATAATTCTCAGACTTGTAATGACACTAAGGTGATTCTTATGTCATGCAGCATCTGAAGAAGCCGGACTGGCGTCCCCCGAACCGTGCCTTTGGCCCCGTGTGGACGGTCCTTTACAGCTCCATGGGCTTTGCCTCCTACCTGGTCTGGCGGGACGGAGGCGGCTTTGAGGGCGATGCCAAGCTCCCCCTGGCAGTGTTTGGCACCCAGCTTGCCCTGAACTGGGCCTGGACCCCTATCTTCTTTGGGCGAGGAGTTTGAAGTGGGTGAGTGGTGAATTAGGGTGATTGGTTCCTTTTAAAGCAAAGAATTTGAAGTGGGTGGGAGGTGAGTTATAGTCAATGGTATCTTTTAGAGTGAAGAGTCTGAAGTAGGCGAGGGATGAATTAGGTTGGCCAGTTGGCCAAGAGGTTGAAGCAGGCTGGAGGTGAATTATGGTAACTGATACCTTTACTCTCTTCAGTTCTTTCTGTTGAATTTGTTCACCAGTGATCGATGGTTTTCTTCTTGGAAGTATGGTAATTAAAACAATATTTTTGTTATCTGAAGCAATATATCACCTAAAAAAACCCAAATAGACACATTCATCACAAAAATATTATTTTAGAAATAATCCGTAGAGTGTTACGAAAAAAAACGAACATCCATCATGCAAAATGCAAAAACTGTTGAGAGTTAAAAGCCTGAGTTTTAAGTGGGTGAAGGGTGAATTACAGGGATTGGTGCATATAAAGGTCTGAGGTTGAAGTAGGTTAGAGGTAAATTGAGGTGACTGGTGCCTTCACAGGCCAGAGTTCGATGTGGATGCTGGTGAAAAATGGTGACCCTGTAGGACTTTAGTTTGAAAGCCTCAACCTAGAACTTTCCTGCACAACTCTTCAGGGGCTGCTAGGGCTGTTGGATAAATCTGACGTAGGATCAGATATTGCATTTTGATAGTCCAATGACTTTGGCCATGAAGAAATTACTGCATCTCATTTTCTGGTTTTTGTTCTTTCTTTTGTTTTGTTTTTTTTGTTTTTTTTTGTTTTTGTTCTTTCTTCAACGCGCTTCTTCACTAGCCTTCACTGACCTGTGATCAAGACTTGTCGGGTAGGCCACCCCTCATTAGCCTGATTTATGAGGGGGTGGCCTACCAGACAAGTCTTGATCACAGGTCAGTGAAGGCTAGTGAAGTAGCGCATTGAAGAAAGAAAAAACAAAAAAAACCAAAACAAAAAAAAAGAAAGAACAAAACCAAGAAAATGAGAGGATCAGATATCTTGCAGACTTAACGGCTGACCCAGGCACATAGAGAATCATCCTGTTCACCATCATTTATGCATCATTCATTATGACCTGTTCCTTCTCTTTCCTGGCCTGGAGTACCCTTGAAAGGTATTTGTTTAAAAAGTGTACTGATGCCACCAAAATACTTAACCCGTTCACTGCCTGAAAATATTACATAACAAAGGCTTGCCCAGTGCCAGGGAAATCTAATGATTTGGGGGTAATAATTAACAAAAAATTCTAGCTCAGAAACTACACAAAGATATAAAAATGAAATATGTATGATTTTTGAAGGAAATTGAATGGAGATTTTGAATCTGGGCTTCTTTTGTTTTAATTTTGATCATAAAAAAATATTTAGGCAATTAGATTTGGATAGATTTTTTTGCACGATCAAAAACATGTATTTACCACTACAGCTTCACATCCAAAAAAGAACACAAAGCAAAAAAAGTTGAAAATAAAGTTTGTATTGTCACACTACACACCTGTAAATGAAAGTAAAACAGTCTAGAAGTCTATCCAGATGCTCACACCTCATGCAGACAGGTCAGTCCACGACCACGCCCCCCTCCCCCACGACGCCCCTTGCTGGACTTCAACCCTCTCTTTCACTCCTCCTCTTCCCCTACCTTTCCTGCTGCCCGTGTCACGCCGCGAGCAGGCCGCGCTCCCCTCTCGCGCTGACTAACACGTGGCTGGCTACTCGCACACAGTGCAGAGTACACACTAGGCTAGCTCATTCGACGTTGGTAACCAGTCAGCTGAAGATACTCTTGAGATCGCACAGCACGACTCAATAACTGACGAATATGGTCGGCAATTCCATCACTATCATCCTCTCACCTTCATGCTCGAGTGAGTCGCTGAATAAAAGATTATTATCTTTGTCAAAAATGATTAGCAGAGCCCGCTCAGCTGTGTAAGTACGTTGATTTGGTCGCTATGCTCGTCGAAGGTTGCGCCGCCATCTTTGCAAGCGAGACAAAGCGCTGACTGGTCATCCAGTCAGTGATGAGGAAAAATGGTCTTTCCCCTCACGTGTGGTCATTTGCATATCATTTTAATACTGCAGACTTATAAGGCTTACTACGCACACTCTATTTCAGTCCTTTGATAGGAATAGTAACGAATGAAAATTCAAGAAAAATGGCATGACGTCAGTGGACGGCCCATAGGCACTGGGAGTACATTTTTACTACGACGTCAGCTGACGGCTTTAAAGGCACTCAACGGATTGAAACCTTTTAGTCCAAGACTACTCTCACTCGAAGGAGTAATCCCCCTTTTTGCTAAACGTCACAAATTATGACATGCCTCATATGGACAGGCTAACAGCATCCAAAGAGGAATTCCAGTTATATGTCAAGAATTCAGGCATTCTGAGGAATATGAATAATACAACATACATAGTTTGCTAGTCAGTGCCATAACATTATTATTTGTATTTAATTTTATATTGTCTTTGTACTTGTCTTTCTTTTAAACTGTAACCGCTTTTTGTGCTTAAAGATGGATTTCAGGTAGGCACATAGATACAGGTAATAGCCCTCAAACACCATAGTTTGCTGTGTCACCCTGAAGGGAAGCAATACATGAGTTTTTTTTTTTTCTTGTCAATTTTTTTATTTTTCAAATACAAGAGCTTTTTTTCCAACAATGTGGTAACTGTTACCCACTCTTCTGATATGAAAATAATCTTGTATGAAATAGTGGACAGATGCTGATCGTGTTACCTGTCCTGCTTTTAAACTGAATTTGTGTGTGTGTGTGTGTGTGTGTTTGTGTGTGTGTGTGTGTGTGTGTGTGTGTGTGTGTGTGTGTGTGTGTGTGTGCTGAAGCATGGCTTTCAGATATGCACACAGATAAAGATAACTGAATTTGTGTGTGTGTGTGTGTGTGTGTGTGTGTGTGTGTGTGTGTGTGCTGAAGCATGGCTTTCAGATATGCACACAGATAAAAATAATAAAGATAAAGATGTTATTGTTTGTTATGTCACCCTCAAGGGAAGCTAATACATGAGGGTTCGTTGGTTGTTGTTTTTTTTTTATCAAATACATGAGCTTTCTACTACCAATGTTGTAACCATTACTCCTTCAGTCTCAGCAGCAAGTTTTACAGTCAGGGAAACAGCTGTGTATCACACCAGTTATGGCTCCCCAGATCTAGCAAGCTAGCTTTCCACCAACTTCCTAAAGTAGCCTGACATGGTACCTTCAGAGCCTCACCACCAGAAGAGTGTGTGTGTGTGTGTGTGTGTGTGTGTGTGTGTGCGTGTGCGTGTGTGTGTCTGTGTGTGTGTGTGTGCAGACATATGAGGGCACGTGGGATGTCTGTGTTAATGTAGGGGAGTGGGAGGGTGGGAATAGGTGGGGTAGGGAGCTGCGATAGTATGTGCATATGCACACAGGAATAAATGGTGTAAGTTTGTCTTTGAATCGATTCAGATCTTAGATTTTTTGCTTTGATCTTTCTGTTTATTATTAATCCTAGGATATGAGACATATTTCTTCTTTCTTTTTGTTTTTTTTTTTATTTTATTGTATTCAGGGTATACTGATAAAACAATGTTTAGTTATTATTTATACTAACATGTAACGGTTATTTTTGTTATGGTTTTTCTTTTTTTTGTTAATCTCATATGTGTTTATGGTGATTGTGATATGTATGGGTTAAAGGACAGTGAGGTGGATTTTGATTTGACTGGTTTTAGTCTGTTGTCTGATTGATAAGCTCATGATGTGTTAATTACCAGCCTGTGATTACCTAATTGAGTTTCCATATGGTTGTTTGATAAGCTTGTGATGTGTTAATTACCAGCTTGTGATGGTATATCCCTGTGGGTTAACTCAGTACTGCCACTTTTCTCCCTTGATTTTCCCTGTTCGCTCATTTGTATGAAATCGCAACAATAACGACAAGAACAGCACATTTGCTCAAGTTCTACACACATGAATATGGCCATGACTCATGTCCAGCACCATCTCTGTTCTAATCTTTTATGCACACAGTCTTGCTTGGTCATATTTTGCTGTTGATAATAGATATCTTTCACAAAGGATATATGTTTCATTATTTTGATTTTTACCATTATATACAGATTTTTTTTTTCGGTGTAAGTCTGACACAGTAATTAATTTTTGCCCCACCAGTAGAATCGTTGGCATGAGTATACAGTCATTATATTAGCTGGCATGCTCCATAGTCTTATACACCTTGGTTTTGGATGAGGCAAATTTTTCCGTAAAAATCAGGTTTGTGCCTGTTCTTTCCAATGCCTTATGTTACAATTCAAATCTGATATTGAGCACCTTGCGTTGGAACAGGCTGTTGTTCATGCATGGACTGATTTGGAGACTGTTGTTCATGCATGGACTGATTTGGAGACTGTTGTTCATGCATGGACTGATTTGGAGACTGGAAGATCCATGTTTTGATCTGTGTTCGCTGGGACACTGGGCGTGGCTGTTAGTGTGTCCACTGTACCCACAGCACATTTAGGTATCCACACTGATCTTGTTACGGATAGGTTGCTTTGGATTACCAAACAACCCAGTCAGATTTTGTCACAGAAAAAAAAATATTGCCTGATAGTTTTAAAATGATAGTGATTAATGAAGATTTGATTAGTTTGAAAATGATGGCAATTTATGATAATTAAGATTTGATTAGTTTGAAAATGATGGCAATTTATGAAGAATTGATTTGTTACAGGGCATTTGATTAGTTTGAAAATGATGGCAGTTTATGAAGAATTGATTTGTTACAGGGCATTTGATTAGGTTTGAAAATGATGGCAGTTTATGAAGAATTGATTTGTTACATGGCATTTGATCAGGGTCAGCTTTACTTTGGATTATTTTTTTCCCCATCACATATATAGTTCAAAAAAGAAGAGCTTTTCACATGCTACCATTCCCTTCATCCCCTCCTCCTTCCTCTCCACAAATGCCTCACATTATCAACCACCCAAACTCCATGCCCTTTTGCTTATCACTTATTTTTGGATTGAAATCAACATGCAGGTGACGGAGGTCAACCCAAGCATACAAGGAGAGAAAAATGAGCAAGCCACGGTTGTCTTCCTACTTACATGTGTTGTAGTCAAGTTATGGCCCTTTGCAGACTGAAAAGCCACATGTAACAAGAGCATGGAACTAGAGCAGCCTTGCTTTGTTTTTGAAAAGCTGAAATTGCTGTGCAGTTTGGGAGTAGTGAAATGAAACAATGAAAAAGTTTGCTTTTTCAAAAAAAAAATTGGTGGCTTTATGCATCCACGGACGTATATGATTATAATTACTGACACCTGCCAACGTTTCCAACGCTTTTTGGTGGAATTCATCCCACTGGGGTTCACTTGATTCCTCTGCCCTGCTTGAACAAAAAAAAAGTTTGATAGGCGGTGAAAAAAAAAGCTTTTGTGATTGCCCATTGTTTACTTTATATTTGCTGTCCCAATTGTTCTTAAGTATGAATCTGATTTGCGTTGTCCTGAGCCAAAGAAAGAAAAAAAAAATTGACAGAAGTTTTGCTCAGGGTACACTGGAAAATATTTGTGCATTGTTTGATCCAATCTCAGTATACACCATGCTGGATGTACAGTCTGTCTCTTGGACCTCAAAATTTTTTACAGAACAATTCTTGGCATAAAACAGATTGACTTTCAATGTTTGTGGGCAAAGACATTGACAGTCCTAAAGTAAGAGATGGGCCATGCTTCAAAAGTAAAATGAGTAACACTTTATCGCAGAAAAAGCAATAAAAAACAAAACAAAAAAAAAAAACTACAAAACAATAAGCTTCTTTTAAGAGTGCACACACACTTTCACACACACACACACACACACACACACACACACACACACACACATATATATATATATATATATATATATATATATATATGTATATATATATATATATATATATTTAGAGAGAGAGAGAGAGAGAGAGAGAGAGGGCCATGGCTACCATACTCAGAGGTCATAGTGGTGTAGAGACTACAACAGAAATGAGAAGAAAATGTAGCAGACACCAAAAAAAAAAAAAAAAAAAAAAAAGGCTTTTTATTTTAGTGTTACAAAAAAGAAGAAGAAAATAAAGTGTTAGGAACTGCAAAAGAAAGTTTTGTTTTTTTTTAGGTGTAGGGTGTGATGCCAAGTGTACAGATTCCTCTCTGTTTTCACAGATTCCTCTCTGCTTGTTAGAAATTATTCCTCACAAGTCTGTCAGGGGGTTGGCAGGTCTGGTTACAGTGATCATCTTTGAATCAGCACTGTCGAGCAGTTCTTTCTAGCTCACCTTGTTTGTTATGTGAAGTGCAGACCCGACTCTTGGTTGAATCCACTCAAGTATCAGCACAGTAAACACTGCTATACTGTCAGAAAGATATCCCTGCAGGAGTCGGTCTTGAAACAGATACAGGGAAACAAAGGCCTCAGGAGATGTCTGGAAATGAAACGTGTGTTGCCAGCAGTGGTAATGGCCTATTCATGGTGGTTTATGTTTCCTTATCCGCTTATGGACTAATGCATCAGCTGTGATGTTGATGGAGGTTGTTAATCCACTGTCTGTGTTGGTGACAGAAGGTAACTCCCTACAGTTTTTTTTCCCTTGGTTTTCAGTCACCAGTGATTTTAATTTTTTATGTGGAAATTATCACATCTGAAATCATTTTTTTTGTTATTAATGGAATAGTTTTCAAACCTAAACAAAGGCATTTACCAAGAAAAAAAAATTAGTAGAGAAATTTTGATATTGTTGCTTAGTTATAGTTCCAAAAACATGGAAAACTCAACACCAACAAAAAAAACTGAGAGTTAACCCATTGGCTGTTTTGAATGATGGTGGTTATCCCATCAGCTGTGTGTGGGTGATAGAGGTTAACCCATTGGCCATGTGGGCGATTGACATTGTCTCGTTGGCTGTGTGGGTGACAGAGGTTAACCCACTGGCTCTGTGGGTGACAGAGGTTAAGCCATAGTCTGTGTGGGTGACAGAGGTTAAGCCATTGGCTCTGTGGATAACAGAAGCTAATGCATTGTCTGTGTGTGGGTGACAAAAGTTACCCATTGGCTGTGTGGGTGACAGAGGTTAAGTCATTGGCTGTGTTGGTGACAGAGGTTAATTCATTGTCTGTGTGGGTGACAGAAGTTAAACCCATTGTCTGTGTGGGTGACAGAGGTGAAATCATTGTCTATGTGGGTGACAAAGGTTAAATCATTGTCTGTGTTGGTGACAGAGGTTAATCCATTGTCTATGTGGGTGACAGAAGTTAACCCATTGTCTATGGGGTGACAGAAGCCAACCCATTGGCTGTGTGGGTTTCAGGGTCTGGTGGACATTGTGGTGCTGTGGGGAGCTATTGCAGGCACCATCGTGACCTTCTACCCCGTCAACAAGGTGGCGGCAGGTCTGCTGGTACCGTACCTGAGCTGGGTCAGCCTGGCCACTGCGCTCAACTATGTCATCTGGCGTGACAACAAAGACCGCACCGACTGATTGGCCGGGGCCCCCCGCTCGTTCGCTTCACTTCACCGCTGGGACTGTGCTGACTGACCTCACTATTGACAGACTCCATAACAGCATCGGCTGATCTGACCTCTCAATATTCATATTGACAGGCTTTCAAGAACTGCAGGGACGTGACCTTCCAACAGTTGCATTTGTGGACCCCTCAAGGACTTTTTTTTTACTGGTGCAAGAGACAAAGATCAGATGTATTCTTTTATTTTACAGCTGCTTTTTTTTTCCATTTTGTTTTTAGTTGCTTTGTGCAGACAGCTTTTTATTTTCATGTGATTAGATGACAAGCGTATAAAGGGAGACAAGCAAGCAAGTCCCTTTATTCTCTGGTGGAAAGTTGAACAGCCTCTGTTACATACAGCAATCTCTATTCAATGTTTTCAGAAAGCTGAAACTGCATTAGATTCTGGGAGGCAGACATAGTGAAGGTACTAAAGAAAAGCTGACAACTTCCGGTTTTTGGCAGCCTTATACATGCAACGGTATATGATGATATATAAGAATAATTTCTTTCATCAAGTCCCCTCTGAAATAACCACTGTCATGATGTTCTTTTCTATTGTAGGATATGTGAAGTTCAGACTCGACTCTCGCTTTGGTCTCACACTCAACTATCACTGCGGTAAATGATATCCCTGCATGCTGGGATCTGTTTTGAAAAAGAGTCACAGGGCAACGCCTCTGGGAGTTACCTGAAAAGGAGTCACCAAGATTGACAACAGTAATAACCCTTTCATGGTTATTTTCTTTGTCCACATACAGTTGTAAAAGATGGAGAGAAAGCCAACAGCTACTGTGGACTCAAGTCAGATTCAAGTAAGAAAAAGAAAAAGACTGGCAATTAATTAACAAAGAACCTCACAGAATAGAAAAAAAAAAATCATAAGGATGGGGTGGGCAAGTGTTAGGGCAAGTTGGAGCACTTCACAGAAGTAAATCAAATCTCCTGGGGACAACGTGAAAGGCCGAAGAGCTGATGACCTGAGTGACATTTGCTGACGTTTCAGGAAGACATGACAGAGAGCTGACAGACTTGAGATGCCTGGGCTGGGAGGATGGGCTGACATGCAAAGGCGGTGTGGTGTGATGTGTCAGTGACATGAGAGTGAAGCAGTGTCTCCAGTCCCTGTCGTCTGCATGGTGGACAGTGACATGACGTGTTTATGGTGTGAATTGTAAAATGGATGGATGACGATAGCAGTTACATGATAATTTGGTGCCGCCTTCCTTGTCTCACCTTTCTTCTGCAACAAGGCCGCAGTGTGCTTCAGTCCCCTGTCCTAAGTGGTGTTAGGCCGCTCAGTCCTCGCTTCAATAGTCGCTGCAAAAATATGGACCATGCTGGGGAGAACATTGTTTGTCTACACTATATTGGAATGCACAGAGTGTGAAAAACTACATTGATACACTTGAATAGCCTTTTTTTATTTAAAAAAAAAAAAAACAACAACATCGCATTCCCCTAGATGCACTTCTGCTCTGTATTGACATTGCCATTGATCACATTAAAGTGTGAAGTGAGAGCTGTTCGTCCGTGTAGTATTCCTTCTTGTTTTTGTAAACTTTATTTGGTTGGACAGCTTCGACCAATCCGGCTGTGCTGTATTTTGTCTTACACAGGGAACTTGGTCCATGAGAAAGCTTTTTCTGCATATCTGTTTCACCTCCCTGAACATAGCAATTCTTATTCTGTTATGGATGTATCGTCCCACATTTCTGTGTCCTTCTGTTCTTGGTTTATAAACACGTGCCTTTTTCATGGGTACAAGTCTCAGTAGTCTTAGGCGTGGAGGCATTCTTCTTCATTGATATTGTGGAAGTACACTAGGAAATATGTCCATACTTGGAGCTCGTTTGCCTCTTTTCTTGTCTTACTAGCAAAACTGTCCATATTAAGAATTTGTTTGCTTGTTTCCTTACTATGGTCTTTCATTTGAGTCTCTTCTTTTTTCGTGGGCATTTATTTGGAGTTGAGGTTTGTTTGGTAGTGGTCAGGTATCTTCTGAAGGGCATTGTCACATAGAGGGTAGGAGAGTGGTGCTTTTGATGTTGTGTTTCCCTCACTTTTTTTTCTTTTCTTTTTTTTTTTTTGAGTTGGTTTGTTGCCAGTGATTCTTTATTTCAAAGTGACTTAATGCAGAATCTGTATATATCTGCCTCTCCTTATTATTGCACAGATGGAGGGTTGGTCACCAAGGAGGGAGTGCTGGTGTGGATGGGGGAGGAAGGGGTCGGGGGGGGGGGGGGGGGGGTTTTTTAGAAGTGGTGAAGGAAACATGAGGCTTTTTGTTGGTGAGAATACGGGGTAGTTTTCTATGTCCTACTACTGTTGACCAGAGACATGTGCTGATAGTCAAATGGG
>JADBJO010003973.1:109762-137262 GCA_016801955.1 Conus betulinus | reverse complement strand
CTGACACACACTGTATGATCTGTTATTGACAATGCTCTAACCATACCATAAATTGACACACCTGTATGATCTGTGTTGTTGACAATGCTCTAACCATACCATAAATTGACACACCTGTATGCTCTGTGTTATTGACAAGGGTCTAACCATACCATAAACTGACCTGTATGATCTGTGTTATTGACAAGGGTCTAACCATACCATAAATTGACACACCTGTATGATCTGTGTTGTTGACAATGCTCTAACCATACCATAAATTGACATACCGGTATGATCTGTGTTGTTGACAATGCTCTAAAATACCATAAATTGACACACCTGCATGATCTGTGTTATTGACAAGGGTCAAACCATACCATAAACTGACACACCTGTATGATCTGTGCTATTGACAGTGCTCTAGCTACACTGTGAACTGACACACACTGTATGATCTGTGTTATCAACAATGCTTCAGCTACACTGTAAACTGACACACATTGTATAACCTGTGCTACTGACAATGATTTAACCAACCTGTAAACTAACACACACTGTATAATCTGTGTTGTTTACAACACACTAGCCACACTATGAACTGACACACACTGTATGATTGTGCTGTTAACAAAGCTCTAGCCACGGTGTAACTGACACACTCTGTATGATCTGCTGTTTTTATTGACAGTGTTATCGTTCTGTGTTTGAAGTTTGTCATGTTCAACACTCTGATCAGATCAGTACGCTTAGAGAACGTTTTCAGGATCTAGACCTGTACACACTGAAGACCTCCGAATGATCTCTGTTCTTGACAGCGTTCTAGCCAGACCTGTGCGTCCGAAGTAGGGCCTACATTGTGGGCACATTGCACGATGAGTTGTAGCCAAGACCCCTGCTGTGAGGTCAAGACGCACTTGTTCAAGACTCGCCAAGATTCCCCCATCACTTCCCCCCCCCCCCCCCCTAAGATCTATATATCATTGCGCCTATGATCTTTTCCCCCATTTCTTAACAGGCACTCCAACAGACAAAAAAAAAAATATGATAATAATAATACAACACACACACACACACACACACACACACGCGTGTGTGTGTGTTTTGTGGGTATGAGTATGTCACTGTGTGGTTGGGCGGTAAGGAAACACAAAAATCTGCGCTCCCCCTACGCCTACCCCTTCCCCTCACCTCCCTACCACCCCCCACCCCCCCCCCCCCCCCCTATTGCTTTATGCTAATGCAGCTAGGGCACGGCTGACTGAACAGATCTATTGATCGATCAACGGATTGATTGGCGGAGCTGTTAAAAAAGAGGGCCCCCGTCTCATTGTGGAGAGTCAAGAGGGACTGGGAGCCGAGCGTGACAGAGGAGACTGTCACGGGCACCGTTATCACCTTTGGGAATGTCCCGTTTACCACCACCACACAGTTGCTGAAATAGCAGAGATAGGAAGGCGAGAGTGCGGGCGTGTCGGGGTGGGGTCGCGGCATAGGGAGGAGGGGTGCGGGGGAGGGATAAAGCCCGGGGGGGGGGGGGGGGGGGGGGAGGGAGGTGAGGGGAAGGGGTAGGCGTAGGGGGAGCGCAGATTTTTGTGTTTCCTTGCCGCCCAACCACACAGTGACATACTCATACCCACAAAAACACATACACGCGCGCGCGCGCGCGCGCGCGTGTGTGTGTGTGTGTGTTGTATTATTATTATCATTTTTTTTTTGTCTGTTGGAGTGCCTGTTAAGAAATGGGGAAAAGATCATAGGCGCAATGATATATAGATCTTCTTGAAGCTCTGCGACAATCTCCTCTTCTGAAAACTCAGATTTCAAGCATTCGTTAATGAAACATTGATTGCGTCTCGCAGAGAGAGAGAGAGAGAGAGTGAGAGAGAGAGAGAGAGAGAGAAAGAGAGAACGACGACGTCAGTCGCTAGGAATGCAGTGAAAGCAAGGTGATTTACATTCAGTGGCCAGGCCAGTAATTTGTTATTAAGTACAGCAGATAATGGCTAAACCCACAACACCGTCACTCTCTTTCTCCTTCCCTCTAGAGTTCACTGAAACCTGTATCCAACCATTAGAGGCATGCCAGGTAACGGCTCCCCGTCCCTTCCCCTCACCCCTTCCTTTCTCCGGCCTCTTTCCCTGCCACTTCTCCAATACCCCCCCTCTCTCTCTCTCTCTCTCTCTCCGGCCCCTTCAACACACCTCACGTACTTGGCTAATATATCAAGCCACTAACTGGTAAACCAACGATCCAGATAACGGCTTAATCCCCACGCGCTTTCCCTTTGCCACCTACCTGTCCTGTCCCCGTTTTCCTTTCTTCCCCCCCTTTCTCTGCACATATCTCGTTTAGTAGGCTAATGAAACAGCATGCCCGATAACAGGCTGACCTGCCGGTTCCCGCTTTGCTTTCTTTTCTCACGCTCTGCTCTGGGCGGTCTCTTGTCCATGGGGCAGCGTGGGGCTTCATGGATCCTGGTCTACACGCCCAGCAACAAGGTTTACCACTTCTACAAGACTGAAAACTACGTCAGTCTAGCCAGCAGCTTGAAGGAATCTGGCTTCCAAGTCAAAGTCCTTGACATAGAGGTTGAAGCGAAGGGGGGTAGGGAGTAGGGGTTGGGGTTGGGGTTGGAGGCTCATCAGCCTGTGATCTTATGAAACAGCTCTGGATTTCTGATAAGAAGAGGACCAGAGCCCTAAAAAACTATGGCAGAAGCAACTGAAAAGAGTTTCAGATGGATCTGGGTCGAGACTGGACAAAAGTGAATTTGATATGGTGTAAATATCTCACATTCAGACTGAACGTGCTCGAATAGTTAACACATTTAACACACAAGTCGACTACCTCCCCCCTCCCCCCCCCCCCCCCCCCCCCCCCCCCCCCCCCCCCCCCCCCCCGTAAGGAGTTCAAGGTTGCAAGAGGAGGCAGAGAGATGGGAATGGGAGTGGTAGGGTGGGATGATAGTGGAATGGGATGGTGAGGGTGGGGTGGGGAAATTTTCTAGAGATCATCTGCTGTTCCAGCTCTCTCTAGAGTTTCTCTCTTCCATCTGTCTCTTGCGTCATGGAAGTTGTCAGGTGATGACTGTTTGACAGACATGTTTGGCATTCCGCGGGTGTGTGTCGCAGAGCTCCTTCCATAATGCAGGGCACATGAGACGTCTGCTCTAATGTAGGCGTGGAGAGGACGAATGGAATGGAGGAACCGTTGTAGTTTCTTGTCTTGAATTATTATCATTGTTATCATTTTTGTTGGTTGGACATCTTGAAAAAAAAAAAAAAAGAAATCGAGTTTTTTTTGGCTTGTCTGTTACTGTTCATTTGTAATTTATGTACGTCTTTTTATTTAAACAAAATTATGATTCATCTTTAGTGTTGGCTGTTGATAAAGCAAGCAACTCTTATTTCATTTTACAATTTCTTATAGGATTGGCTGATTTAGTCAAACACACTTCCTATTGGGTAGTAGTTATGGTGGCAGCAGTAGTAATAGTAGTAGTGGTACAAGTAGTAATTTTCGTAATGGTGGAAGTAGTAGCAATGCCAGTTGTGGTAGTGGTAATAGTACTTGTAGTATTGTTGTTTTTGTCACTATTGTGGTAGTATTAGATTTATTACAATAATGATTGTGATGATGAAAATGATGATATTGATGATAATGACGACAACGACAACCTTTGCATGGGTAGACAGGAAGTATCATTGTGGGAAAAAAGACGTAATAAATCAAACTCAGCATGGTAGACTGGGAACCTGACGGTTGGGAAGAAGACATGGTGAACAAATCTGAACGGTAATTATGAAATGTTATATGAAGGGAGGATGAATGATGAATGAACCTCGGCACGATCGACTGGGAATCTGATGTAAGGGATGGGGACATGGTGAACAGATCTTGGCACGGTAGACAGGAAATGTTATATGAGGGAAGGAAACTTGGTACGGTAGATTCGACCAGAACTCTGACGTGTGGGAAGGGGACGTGATGAACATGAAGGTTACGTTGTATATCATTTATATATTGGGAGTGATTCATACTCATGTGTATGTCATCGATCACATAAACTGATAACATAGCTTCATTTCATTAATAAAACGATGTAATACGCCATTGATTATATTGTCTGAGTTGATCAATAATGTGACGTGTATGTTATTGACCATACAGAATGAGTTTGTGGGTCAACTAACAAACGATGCATACGTCAATGATTTTACTAATGAATTAATTGTTGAAGTCTATTGATCGCATGGCATGTGCCAGTTAATGAAGTGATATGTATGTAACTGATCACTTTTCATAGTTTTATTGACGAAGCGATGTACATAACAAAATGATCACATGACACAAGTTAGATCTTAGCGCGTGACATTATTTCCCCGCTATTCCCATCAAGTTCCCCTCGTTTCCCTCACTTCCTTCCCCACCCATCTCCCGGCTTTTAAATGTGTCTTTTTTTGTGTTTTCCAGGAACCCAGCAAGGTCACGCTAAGCGCCTTGCACTATCAACTGAGCAAATCCATTTTGAAAACTTAATGAACAAATGTTTTAACTCAACATGACTGAAGCGTAAATCAATGGTGATTACTGAATACCCACCCAAAGACAACAATAGCAGCAACAACAACTACAGCAGCGAGAAGAAGAGCAAGAATAACAAAAACAACAAGAACAGCAAGAACAGCAACAACAAAAACGACAAAACAACAGCGATCAAGGGACACTACTCAGGTCATGCCGCACCAAGGGACGTGATCGCTGGCTTTCCATCTGTCCAGCCACCGCTATATATACCGTTCAAACCTGCAATGAGATCATTAGTCATCACCCACGCATTGTCGCAAACAGTGATGTGTAGCTCTTGGCAATAAAAGGGACGATCATGGTCACACTCGAAAATCGTAATGCTTTACTCTTGGAAGGAAAAGGAAGGATTTTTATCACACACGTACGTAACTCGTTGATCTTTGGCTCTTTGTGGTAGAAGGAGAAGTATTTGTCATTCACGTGACAGACGCTGATCTTCGGCTGTTAACAGTAAGAAGAAAGATCGTGGTCACACAGAATAGAAACTGATGTTTGACTCTTAGCAGTCAAAGACCAGCACTAGTAAAAAGGACTCAGTTAATGATTGGCTCCAGTAAAAAGGATTTCATTCAATGAATAACAGCAGAAAAAAGGACCAAAGTGAAATACCATCAACAAAAATTAAGGACCTCAGTCAAGGACCAACACAAGTGAAAAAGACTCCAATCAGGGACTGACGCCAGTAAAAAGGACCTCAGTCAGAGTCCAACACCAGCAAAATGGAAGTAAGTGAAAAAACGCATCAGCACCATGTCCAACCCCCAGCCTCCCCCAACCCCACTGCTGTCGCTCTCCCCCTCTCTCACCCTCTCGCAGCCCTCCCAGCCCCCACCCGATGGCGAGGACCTGCGACGTCGGCTGGAGAAGCTGTGTCGTCACTATGACGTGGACACCATGAAAGTGTTCATCGTGGTGGAGTCCTTGGGCGAGGCCTGCCTGCACGCCGTCTACCGCGCGGACCGCAAGCTGCACTGGACCTCTTTCCTGACCCGCCAGGAGGCCTGCCGTCTGGACCTGACCAAGCACGACAAGACACGGGAGAAATACCACCTGTTTCTCAACAAGGTGAGAAAAGAATGATCACCTGTTCCTCAACAAGGTGAGGAGAGTTAACACCTGGATCTCAACAAGGTGAGCAATGAAATGTTACTAGATTTCAACAAGGTGAGCAAAGAATGACCACCTGGTCCTTAACAAGGTGAGCAAAGACTCTGCGTGGTAAGGAAAGAAATACCATCTGGGTTTCAACAAGGTGAGTAAAAAAATACTATCTGGATCTCAGTAAGGTGAGCAAAGAAATACCACCTGGCTATCCATAAGGCGAGCAAACAATGACCACTGGCTGTCCATAAGATGAGCAAAGGAAAACCATCTGTTCCTCAACAAGGTGAGGAAAGAGTTAACACCTGGATCTCAACAAGGTGAACAATGAAATATTACTAGATCTCAACAAGGTGAGCAAAGAATGACCACCTGGTCCTCAATAAGGTAAGCAAAGGATGACCACCTGGATCTCCACAAGGTGAACAAAGAATGACCACCTGGCTGTCCACAAGGTAAGCAAAGTAAGCCCACTCCCCCCTCCTTCTCAATGAAGTAGGTAAAGTCTGATCACATGTCTGTCTACAAGGTAAGCAAAGAAATACCACCTGGTCCTCAACAAAGTGAACAAAGAATACCACCTGGTTCTCCACAAGAGAAGCACAGAAATACCACCTGGATCTCAACAAGGTGAGCAATGAAACATTACCTAGATCTCAACAAGGTGAGTCAAGAAATACACCTAGACCTCAGCAAAGTGAGTCAAGAAATACTACCACTACCACCTAGATCTCAACAAAGTGAGCAAAGAAATACCACCAAGATCTCAAGAAGGTGAGCAGTGAAATTCCACCTAGATCTCAACAAGGTGAGCAATGAAATACTACCTGGATCTCGTCAAGTTGAGCAAAGAAATTCTCTCTCTCTCTCTCTCTCTCTCTCTCTGTCTCTGTCTCTGTCTCTCTCTCTCTCTCTCTCTCTCTCTCTCTCTCTCTCTCTCTCTCTCTCTCTCTTCTTCTTCTTCTTCTTCTTCTTCTTCTTCTTCTTCTCTTCTTCGCACTCCCTCTCCCTCTTAGTTCGGCCAGATTGTTGCAAAAGATTCGTCCCTGTCCTGAAGGATGACGTTGTGTTACACGATGACCCAGGCTGTCCTGAGTAATGACGTTGTGTTACAGGAATTCCTTGGCTGTCCTCAGTGATGACGTTGTGTTACAGGAGGTTCCTGCTGTTCTGAATGCTGACGTTCAGTTATAGGAGGCTTCTGGCTGTCCTTTATGATGTGCTACGGGAGACTCCAGTCCTGAACAGTGACGTTGTGTGTTACAGGAGGTTCCTGGCTGTCCTGTTGTGTTACAGGGGGCACCTGGCTGTCCTGAGTGATGACGTTTGTTACAGGACGTTGCTGGCTGTCCTGAGTGATGACGTTGTGTTACAGAAGAAGACGTCTGACTACTAATAATGTTGTATCATTAGGTATTTCTGGCTGTCCTGAGTGATGACGTTGTGTTACAGGAGGTTCCTGGCTGTGCTAAAGCATGATGTTGTGTTACAGGAGGTTCCTGGCTGTCCTAAAGGATGACGCTGTGTGTTACAGAAAATTTCTGGCTGTCTTTAAGAATGACGTTCTGTAACAGGGGGATGAGGCAGGATGTGTTTTCGACTACCCTGAATGCTGGACAAAGGGGGTGGGTGGTGGGGCGTCTGAATGATGATGACGCTCTAATATAAAGGATTCCCAGTTGTTTTGAAGGATGACGCTGTGTTACAGGAGGTTTCTGGTGGTACCGAATAATGAAGTTATGTTACAGGTGGGCAGAGAAGAGCAGGGGAGACAATGGTTCCTGGCTGTCCTAAACACACTGCATCAGATGGGAGCCGCCGACATCTTCAACTACCTCAGCAACCACGCCAACAACCCTGCCGCCTTGACCATCACCAACACCAACAGCCTACTCAACAAACTTCCCAGCAACTATCTGCACTCACCGCGCCGCCACGAAGCCCTGCAGTACCCCTCCTACTCTCACCGCCAGTGGGACTCCGACCCCCACCAGTATTACCACCACAGTCACCTCCGGCGTCACAACCCGCAGCCGCACTCCAAAACGAACGTGCAGCACAACAAAGACGTGGCTCTGGTGCCTGTCAAGGCCTTGGCCCGCACAGACACAGACGGCGGCCATTTCTGTCATCACCTGATGAAGCTTTTCGAGAAGAAGCTGGAGACCTGGTTCGATTCCTTTCACGCGGTCGCCATGCGCCTCACGGCCCATGTCAAGGTCGCCGGGCTGGTGCGCGTGCTGACAGGCCAGGTCCACGCGCTGTGCACGCGTCAAGGTCGCCTCCACGCTGTGGCGGTCAAGGTCACGGCTCAAGAGACCCCGCGGCCTCTGGACGTGGCGGAGCTGTGCCTGGTCAAGGTGATGGTCATCCAGAACGGGCTGGCGCTGCCCGAGAGGACCTGAGCCTGGCTCTGTTGACCCTGCACGTGCACCCGGCCAGGCCCGTGTTAAGGCTGTGGATGCTGACGCCTTCGCCGCAGATGGAGACGGCGATCCGGATGGCGGACATCGACGACATGATCGACGCGGGAAGACTGAGTCAACAGCACGAGCTGTGTTTGAACAACACCACCACTCAGGACGCTGCGGCTGCTGCCGCTGCTTCTGAGGACCGGGCTGAGAAAATCATTGTGGGCGACGATGATCGTTAGGGCTGCGTGTGGCTCGACCATGGGAAGCGATCACTTACATGCACAACAAGCACGGTGACGTTGACGAAGACGGTGTCTTCATCTCATGACGTATCGTGGTGTCTTTTCTACGGCACAGTGTCAGAATATGAACACACGAACATTGCTTGAGGAAGTTGATGGGGATTGTAAGGAGGATGAACATGGTTATGACATAATCGAAAAACCTGTAACGAGGAAGATAATGGAAAAGGCATCATTAAGAATTGTTAAGGATTGCCGATGACGAAAATGATTTGACATTATCCAGGATTGTGACGATGACGATGATAGTTATGACATCACCAGTGTTGATGACAGTGACGCTCTAATGCAAACGAGGATGGCTTTACAATAACTGAAGTGAAACGACGGTGGAGATGTCACCTGCGATTTTTATCGATGTTTGGACGATTACACTGACTTTGCTGCTGCCGATAATGGTGGTGCTTATTCATATTATTTTGGCGGACTCTGAATTCTGCATCCAATTCCATTGGTGTGATATCTACCTGAAGAGAACTACGCAGTATTAGGCAGGCACCTGAACTCTCTCGCCCTAATTAACATTCAATCACCCACTCTCCCATTCATTCAGCTGACTACCATTTACCCTGCTAGCACACCATTCAGTCACCCATTTTACCACTTACTACCCAGTTTATCATTTACTCATCCAACCTACCGTTTGCTCAGACAACTCACCGTTATTTTACTAAGCAAGCCTTTCATCAATTCAGTCAACCTACCATTTACACAGCCTGCCTAGTATTTATCACCCAGTCGATCATTTCCTTACCCGACCCATCATTTGTTCAACCAGCGTACCATTTCTTCACCCAGTATACATGTATTCACACTGCCTGCCATTTATTCACCCAACTACCATTTACTTAGCCATGCTTCACACTCTCGCTTGACAACAGTTTTAATGAAAACAACAACTTGAGCAAGAACAACAGCAGCAGCAAACAGCAACAACACACCACCACCACCACCACCAACACACACACACACACACACACACACACACACACACACACACACACACACACACACATGCTCACACGCACAAACATCTCTGCCGCTCTCACTCCTCCTCACCCCCCCCCCCCCCCCCGCCCCGCACCTTCCTCACCTATGAAGAGCGTTAGAATCAATATTCAAGACTCAGCCAATCCAGAGTGCCCTATGCTAAAAGAAGTTTAAAAGTACATATAGAGGGGAACACTTGTGCACGCATGCTAACTAACATTCCACCGTGATATAGTGCTCATTATTAAAAGTAAAGATTGCGTTGGTCAAAAAATTCCACAAGTCAGCTGAGAGTGCTGCAAACAGAACAGTGTTGACGCCATTGTAAGCCATAAAGTGTCTCTGTCACATTTCATTAAGCATGTGACTTGGTTTTCATTAGAGTTGTCTCTCCCTCTTTCCGTCTCGGCATCGGAAACAAAGCTGGCGCAAATCTAAAATGACTTCCAAATGATGCCAAATTAGCGATATAACAGGGCTGTTAACAAACGACTGGTAAAATATTTGGGAATAAAATACGAGGTAAATTCATTCTACTTCTGAGTTTCATTATTTAAACGAGATGAACAAAAATTTGCATAGTTCTATATTGGCTAACATACGATATTCATACCCATGTTTGTTTTTTATGTTTCTATGTTTTTTGGTGTGTTTTTTTTGGTTGTTACGAGGGGGTGTGTCGGACGGAAGGCAGATTTTCTTAATTGTTTCTAGTTGTCTGAAAAGAAATCAAAATGTGAGTTTTGTCTGTACTGTGTAATTGTATATTCTGTGTGACTCCGACGGTCTTCTTTTCCCGTGTATCTGATGTGACATTGTCGCTCGAGCTACATTTTGAATGTATCTATGAAAAAAAGAAAGTGCCTGTAAAACGTGAACAATGAAACACAGTAACTGAAATCTGACGTATCTTGAACTGACACAATAGTAATGACACGTGGTATACGAAGGTTGAACTAAGTATTCAGTGTTTGAAAAGAATAAATTTCTTCGTAAAAACATATATAATGAAATACAGTAACTTAGAACTGATGTATCTTGAACTGATACAATAGTAATGGCATGTGAAATGCAAAGATTGAAATAAAACTGAGAGAAAAAAAAGTTCTGCAGAGTTGACAAGATTTAAGGATTATCTTTAAAAAGATAAGTCCTTGATAATGAGAGTAGCAAGACTGGGAAAACACGGAAGTGCCAAGAACTGCAGGGGAAGTGATTGACAACGTGGAAGTTTTGTTCCGTTAGGAACGGGACGTTGGCCTTGACATTGTACACACTGACCTTGCCATTGCACACACTGACCTTGCCATGCAGGAGAAAGTTCTTAAAGGGGTCAACAATCTGTAACTATTGAAGGTTTCAGTTTATCACTCGCGGAAAGACTGTCAGCAACGGTTAGTCCCTGTGTAATTGTTTATAAAAAGGAAAACCAAAAGTACTTTTTCTAACTGATTTCGCGACAACTTCAAATTTTACGGGAATGTTTTTTTTTTTTTTTTTTTTTTTTTTTGGGGGGGGGTGGGGGATGGGGGATGGGTGGTGGGTGGCGGGACAATTATTAAACTACTGCAAAGTTTTATCACTTGTACGATATCACTGAAGTGTTTAGGTCGGTCTGGCTTATGCATTCCGCACAATGTCTGTCACATTCCATTCCCCCCCCCCCCCCCCCCCCCCCCCCCCCCCCCCCCCCCCCCCCCCCCACGATCAAAAAGAAGTACGGGTATTCTTCTCCAGAGTTTTCTCACGTTAAAATCGTTTCGAAACTGTGATGATTGATGGCGGACACACATCTAGGTATGTTTCATTAATTGACATAATCTTCTTCTTCTTCTTCTTCTTCTTGTTTTTCTTTTACATCAAACAAAGCTCTTTGGTCCCTGACATTGAACATGTGACCAAAATGGCGATCATTGTTAAAGATGATTTCTCCGCCGCTCCTGCAGACATGAAAACACCAAACAGCGGGCTATACAGCTGTCAAATCATAATAAAACAGACTTTTGACCGCAGAATGTGTAAAAGGATTGCAGCATGCCATTACAATAAAAGTGTTTGCGTTTGTCTCGCCCTATGTATTTAGTATTGTCAAATCATAAGCTGATCAAGAGACTTTATATGCCTCTAATTAAATCCCATGAATTGGATGCGATCAATCATGAATTATGTCCGTCCAAACATCCCGTTTTGGGAACCTTCACTATTTTAAGCCGCGTTTGTTCAGTTCACATGTTTGTTAAGGTCTTACAATTCCACAGTTGAAAACATTCGCACACGAAAAGACGCAACTCCAGAATTGTCTTTGCCGTAGTCATGCAGCTGAATTCATTTGTTGATGGCTGAGGCATACATTACAGAAAAACCCCTCGTCACTGCAGAAGTTTTCCCCCTTGGTTCACATTGCACTGTCTTCGATGTCATGGCGGTTGTTTTCGATATCTTCAACAAACTCAAAATGTGTAATAGGATTGCAGCATGCTATCACAATAAAAACTTTATGTTTGTCTAGCTCTGTGTGTCTGTGTATCTCTGACAGTTTGTCCTTCTGTAGTGCTCTCTCTCTCTCTCTCTCTCTCTCTCTCTCTCTCTCTCTCTCACGTAGACACAAATACACAGACAGACACAGACAAAGACACACAAACACAGACGCATGCACTCAAACACAGACACTACACACTCACTCACACACACACACACGCACGCACACACACACATGCACATACGCGCGCGCGCGCGCCCACACACACACACACACACACACACACACACACACACACACACACACACACACAAACACACACACACACAACACACACACACACACACACACACACACACACACACACACACACACACACACACATGAAAGCATTAGCAAATCTCTGTCTAGTCTTCATACACACGCCATCAATATCGCCCGTATAATCCTTTAGGACTGTAATTGATTGAATAGTTTCTCATAGAATGGAAACTGAAGCATGCCAGAGCGATTGTTATGCTCTCTTTATTTTAACTGGCTGTGTTCCCTTATTCAGTAAGGTCAATTTCAGTATGACAAAAATCATTATGTCCATTAAACACTGTTAACTCTTTCTAGGTTCACTGCCGAGTACAGATGGACTGTCATGGAATAACCTTTCCCTCACCAGTGGGCTGTGATGTTGAAAAATAATGCATTCTTTAAAACTAATGATAGAATTTGGCAGCTCTAATATCAAGACTCGTACAATGGTTTTGTCTCCTCATCATCATTGCAAAGTTACCAAGCGTGTGTGCATACAAAGTAAGAACTAGCATTTTAAGAAATGTTTTTAATCAGCACCAAGCGTGTGTGCATACAAATTAAGAACTGGTATTTTAAGGAATGTATTTAATCAGCACCAAGCGTGTGTGCATACAAATTAAGAACTGGCATTTTAAGGAATGTATTTAATCAGCACCAAGCGTGTGTGCATACAATTAAGAACTGGCATTTTAAGGAATGTATTTAATCAGCACCAAGCATGTGTGCATACAAATTAAGAACTGGCATTTTAAGGAATGCATTTAATCAGCATTACATATTACGTATGTGAAAGTGAAAATTCCTCTCGGTGGCTACTGCGATGACTTTTCTACTGCCTTCGGAACCTTCTTCTTCTCTCCCCTTGACTTTTTGGGGGGATGACTGGGGCACCAACCCGAACAGTTCGCCAGGTTCGTCCAGTTTTGATCTGGACTACGCTGCATTGCAGTGCATTGTACTAGATTGTGCTCTACTGTACTTTGTTTACTTAAAATGCATTGCCCCATTCTGCACTGTACTGTACTGCCTTGTTCTGTACTGTGAGTGAGTACTCTGAGCTCTGATATACGGTACGGTACTCTGCACTGCTGCTGTACTAACTGCTGCTGGACGATAGTAAACGACAACATGTTTTCGGTAGGGTCTCTCATGACTGTTCTTCACAATCAACTGGTCCCGTGTTCTGGATGAGGGGGATAATCCTTTGGAGGGCACAACGGTACTATCGTCACGAATACCGTCCCTTAGAGTCCTTCCAAACCTGCCTATTGTGGCCACATGCCACAATCATGACTTTGCACTAGAACACTATATAATCCATGTAAGCGTTTTGAGGCCTACCATAGATTTGAACCAGCATTTAAAGTTAATCTGGCAACTGATCAAAAGAACAACTCCCCACCAATTATTTCCCTTGTTTGGGGGATTTTCACTGATGAAATCACAATCTTCAAATAAATTACCTTCCCCTTAGCTAACATCAAATTTTTATACCTTTGCACTCATCCGTGACCCCACCTTTGCGCCAGGGGTTTCCCCCAAATAATCCTATTCCTTTGATTCTAATCTCTGCTTGGAACCTGGCTTGTACCTTGATGGCCATATGAAAGAAAATGAGGAGCTTAAACTTTTCAGGCACAATAAAAATTCTCAAAACAATCTAATTGTGCCAGTCTACAAATACTTGACTCCTTCAGCAAGGCTTTGACACATTAATTTTTGGTGTGCAGCATGTATGTTTAGCTGAGTCAGAGGAGGGGTGGTGATGTAAGACCCAGTGCTCTACTTCCTTTATCACTGGATATTTACATATACAATCTGCCCCTTAAACATCATCTGCAGGTCACAGTTTGGGGTTACGATAAATGTGAAGTAGTAACACTGCCATTCAGATAAATGGGAATTGTTCTGCTTCAACAGAATTTTCTAATGTAAAAAGAATATCATGCCTTCGATTAGAGCTTTAGAAACTAAAGTTTCAAAACAATGACTGAGGGCAGAAAATGAAGCAAAATTTGAAAAGAGAGGGGTTAGTTACTGCCAAGGACATAGACGAGGGTTTAAGAATTTGAGAGTAAAAAGTCTAGTGGATGACACACGAAAGAAGGGTCACGCAGATCGTGCTTGTATATGAAAATAACATTAGCAACAGCCTCATGGTCAGGCAAAATATGCCTCACGGCCTGAAATTTATAGTCAATCTATTTTGATGTGACCTGATTCTGTGACAGATGTTACATGCAGCTTTGGTTTTAATTGTCTTGTGTACAAATTGTTTTTTCTTTCTTTCTTCTTTCTTTTTGTAAGGCAAGATTTTGCAACAAGCTGGAGTCAAAGCAGCTGCATGAACTGACCTGCAATTAGGTAAACATGATCTTCAATACCATGAAGCAAACTCTCTACGCATGAACACTCTATCCCCCCTCATGGCTCTCAGGAAAGTGTATTGTAATCATGACCCTCGGCACTGTATGGACAGGCAGAAAAAGACAGAAACAAGAAAAGGAAAGGGGGGGGGATGCAGTGAGGGGGTATGTGGAACAGCTGAAACCGTGTTCAAATGCTAGTGTTTACGTCAATGCCCAATTAACACTTAAGTTTTTAGTAGTGTTTACAGAGGGGCTAGTTTAAATTACAAGTTGGCGTTAAAATGGCTGCACATAATGCTCTGCAGCTAAATACACATATTCACTGTATTCACTTAAGTTAAAAAAAAAAATCCTTTTGAGCGTGAATACGCTTCAGATTCGAATAATGATTAATTTGAGTCGAACTGCGAGGCGTTTCTGTGCTGCGCTATGCTATTTCTAGTTTCATACAGACCTCAGAACGGGATGGCTTCCTGTGCCATTTCACGTTTCAGCACAATCACCCCAGACAGAGAAAGAAAGCAGAGAGGAAGTGAACTTCAGCCCATGCTCCTAAAGAGAAAAATAAATGAAAGTCGTGAGGGGGGAGTGGGGGGGGGGGTGATGGTGGAAGCGAGTGGGGGGGTGGGATGATGAGATCGTCTGAGTAAAGACTAGATTTGTATTACACAGCCACAGTGGGCAAGGGACAGGAGAGGCAGGTGGTGAGGAAAGGGTGTGGGGGTGAGCGGAAGAGGCGTTGATGATCGTTCTTTCCCCGTTCATCGAGAAGACAACTCAACTGACGCGCACTGCTGTAATTTTATCAATTAAGCTTTAGCTTCTTTCTTTCGTTCGTTCATTTTTTCTTTCTTTCTTTGGTTTTGCTGTGGCATGTTGATGGTGAAGAAAGCATACATAAAGATGAACATTTAGAAGACTAAAGTATGCTAGTCAAGCCAGCAGTTCGAAGGAATCTATTTCGCATTTGTCAGATTTGCTTCAGCTGAAATGTTGGTTGGTATGTCTCCTTTTAATTTGTGAATTGTACTGCACTGTACTGTATTTAATCATATTGTATTGCACTGTATTGACTGTACTGTACTGTATAATACTGTCTTGTACTTTTTTTTAAACTGTACTATGTACTAATATGTACACTATGTACTGCACAGTACAGTGTCGGGGGGTATTGTACTGTACTGCACCGAATTGCATCATGTTGTACTACTCTGCTGCACTGTCCTATACTGTATCGTACAGTAACACGCGCACTGAACTGCACCATCTTATGTTGCACTGCACTTTAGTATACTGTACTGTACTGCAGAACATTGCACCATAGAGTACTGCAGTGCACTGCACTGTGCTGTATTGTACAGTTCTGCACCGCAGTATACTGCATTGTACTGTGTTTTATCGTGCTGCATTACGTGACATTGCACTGCACTGTACAGTATTATATTGTATTGTAATGAACTGCTCTGCATTGGATTGCACTGTCCTGTTCTGTCTTGTACCGGTGTGTACAATATTATATTGTACCGCACTGTACTATGCTGAATTGCACTATACTGTGTAGTGTTGTGATTTTACTATACTGTACTTTACTATGCTGTACTGTGTCATACTGTACTGCATTACATTGCACTTTACTGTACTGTGCGACACTGCTCTCCATTGTACTGCACTGCATTGCACCGCACTGTCTGCAATGCATTGTGCTATACTGTATTGTGCGGTACTCTACTGTACTGTACTTTAACGCACTGCACTGCGTGTGCTGTACTGTACAGCGCTGCATTGTACCATACTGCCTTGTACTGCACAGTGCTACATTGTATTTGATGGCATCGCGTTGCACTTCACTGAACTATCCTGCACTATGCTGTACGGCATTGTACCATACTGCACTGTATGAAACTACACTGTACAGCACTGCACTAGACTGTCTTGTATTGTACGGCACTGCAGTAGACTACACTGCACTATACTACACTGTACTATGCTGTATAGTAGTGCACGGTATCTTATTACACTACACTGTACTGTACAGCTCTGTACTATTATGTATTGTGCTGTGTGCACAGTGAGGAATCAGTCTAGAGACCGAGCTGAAGGTGTGCAGAGCAGTTGTTCTCCCCACACCCCTCTTCGCATGCGACACGTGGACGTGACAGTAGCATGCCAAGCCGAATCACATGCAAGCTGAATCACTTCCAGACTACCAGCCCCAGAAATTTGCTAAACATGAAACGACAGGACAAAATCCCAGACACAGAGGTGCTTGACCAAGTAGGCCTGACTTACATCCACACCATCCTGATGCTGTCTCAGCTTCGATGGGGGCAGGTGATGTAGCCCGCATGCCAGACAGCTGGCTACCCAAGAGACTCTTCTACAGCAAGCTGCAGCAAGGAGTGCCTTCTCATGGGGGTCACACCAGAAATGCTTCAAAGACACTCTCAAAAACATCCATGAAAGCGTTTAAGATCAACCCCAACACATGGGAACAAGATGCTATAGATCAAGCTAGATGGCGCTACTCTATCCAGAAAGGCTCCAGTTTATGTGAAGAAAGTAGGACAGTTGCAGCGCAACTAGAAACAGGCAAGGAAAGCCCGCGCCAGTAATCATGAGGTCTCCTACATTCTCTGTCCAAGCTGCCACCGCACATTCCATGCACGCATCGGCTTTATTAGCCACCAGCGTTTCCACAAATCGTCTAATCTTCCTCATCCCAAGAAGACTGAAGTGGATCTTGTCGACTTGACGGATGAACAGCAACTGTACTGTACTATAGTGTATTTTACTACGCTGCATCGTATCGTCCTATACTGCATTGTACTGTACAATTTTGTTTTGTATATTACACACACACACACACACACACACACACACACACACACACACACACACACACACACACAAACACACACGTAAGCACCGTTACAAACATGCATATGCACACATGCGTATAGTTGCAAAGCAGAGACCTGGGTCACCATGCACCCCCCCCCCCCCTCCTGGAACTTAACCTAAGTGGATCCACAATGTACCTTAGGAGCCATTGAATACGTTCTGGTTGTTCCCAAGAAAATAACTCATTTGGACTATGAGTATTGGCCCTTGATTTAAGGGTACCCTTCTTGTATGCTGACCATAATCATCAATTTAAGTCAAATGAAGCTCATATGAATGACCAGAAATCCACGTTTCTGTTACTTTTGTAACTAAAATCAGTGACTTGCCGTGTTAAAAAAAAGCCCTTTGTGTAGTCCGATATAGTATATCTTGGCTTCTGGGATGCGCTATCTACTGAAACCGTCATTTTTACAATACGGACTGTATGTCATCTGCGATACATTGGAAATAATAGAAAGCAGGGCTATGGGGGGGAGGGGTATTTTCATACACAACAATGCCTATGGGTCATTCAGGACCAATTTGGGTTTCTAGTCCTGTTTTGTATAGGTGCAAAAACCAATTAGGGTTCCTAGTCCTGTTTTGTATAGGTGCAAAATTAAATATATATCCTATACCTCCTAAATGTGCGATTTCGAGAAAAAACGACTGAACACACTTTAAACAGAACCAAATTGTTGTTATTTGCAACAAGCATTGCTGTAACATAAAATGAATATATTGTAGTGAAATACAACAGTAATATAATATAATTTGCTGTTCTAGATGTTGTGATTATTTTTAATATCTATCTAGCGAATTTTCTACATTTCTTATGTACAAGTATAATAATAGCACTACAACTTGGAAATCGCATGCATTTGCATCTCAACCAAATTGATTTAGATTACTGATGTTCTTTGTTGTCTTTGTGTGTGTGTGTGTGTGTGTGTGTGTGTGTGTGTGTGTGTGTGTGTGTGTGTGTGTGTGTGTGCAGTCGAATGAATCCTCTGGTGTAATGATCAACTGAACATGGCGGCAAGAAAGCGAAAACATGAAGACAGCCCTGTTGGTGAAGTGTGTGTCATTCATTTCAGCGATTCTAACAAGAGATCATTTGTTCACCTCTCCAACTGCAAAGGGCCTCGGAATAGACTGATAAAACTTCAAGACATTTGCAAGAAAAGACTGTTGCAGCCATTGGATTCTCCATATCGGATGGAAGAAGCTTGCAACTGCTGGTACCGTGGCACCAGAGGCCAGCATCACCAGTTTGCTGGGCTCAACTGTGAAAAAGTTGGTAAAAGTCTCAACAGCTTTCATTGCGCCCTGTACGCTGGCCTCACTATTGATGATTGCTGAAGGTCTAAGGTAACCATGTTGATCCCCTAAGTCACTGGACTGCGACATGTCAGCCAGATCAAGGGTTGCCTGCACATACTTTATCCGCTGATGAGTTGTTCTGACCAGCGCTGGTAGGCTTCATAGTTGTTTGTGAGGCCTGTAACACCAGCAGCTGTCCCACCACGACTCTTGGCATGTTTTTGGAACGTCTCCTCCATAGTTTTATCTACGGCGCATCTGTTGCCTGGGATGAGAGATCGAGTTACACTGTAGGCGCCATGTCACAAGGTCTGTTGCGCCAGGATGTGTGATCTCAATATGTCCAAGGAAAATGCCAAAAAATGTCAAGAATCGTGCATAATTCTTGCCTCCAAAGCTGAAAAACAGGTAAGGCAGGCACAACCAACAGTGTGTTTGTGCACAGAGCTCATAGTCACTGACTTTGACGGCATGCAACAGAGACAGAATAAGCCAGATGTGGTCGACGTAAGAGATCCACTGCTGGGCTTTCTTCCCATGCTGGCCTAGTTGCATCTCTTCTCTGTGCTTGCATACGTTGACAGGAACTCTTTCATGTCATAGTCTTCCAGCAGCTGCTGTACAGAAGATTGGGTTAAAGAACCTCTGGCAGAACGAGCAGGTCATCTGTCTCCTCTGGCAAGGTCGGGAAGGCATTTGCGTCACCTTTAAGTTCCAGGAATTTCTTCATCATCAACCGCTCCAGGCACTCAAGCAAAACTTTGTGGCAGTGCATGGCTCTGTCTTAGTTCTTTCCAGTCATCACTCCATTTACAGTACCTGAAGAGATCAGTCCTGCTTCTTGCATAATGTCTGAAAGCCCTGATCCGTCCATTTTTTTCCCAACCATCTTAAGATAGGCACACACAATGTGAAAGGTGCCCATCAGGATGATGTGCTGCTGGTACTTCTGAGGCTGATTCCAAGTCAAAGGATAAGCCTTCATACAGACTCCAAGGTCAAATGTTGTGATGAGATACTGTTGTCCCACCTCACGGCTGGCTTCTTCTGCTTGTCTGAGGCACTACTGAACAGTCTTGTAGTCTGTGATCGGTTGATTGATGACAGGATAGTAGCCAATGGTGGTCTTCTTTGGGGTTTGTCGCCTAGCAAGATGAATCCTGCCCAACCAGGCACATCCTGGTCTGCTCTGAGAGCACTGTGAAGCCTGCATAGAAGCCAGAGAAGCCAGTGGTAGGATATCACATTGCTGTAGAAATTCATCTGTTGGTGGCCATGGCAAACTTTCTGATTTCTCAAAGGCCTCTGTTATCACTGTCCGTAGATACAGGGCAACACCTTTCAGCATGTCGGTTTGAGCCAAACCCGTACGCTAGAATGACGACTCTGTCAGTTTTCATTTCTGAACTGTACACAAACAAAGACTGAAACTCCCCACCTTTCCTGTGAGGTGAAGCAAATGACAATCTGTGCCCGTATGTCTCGCTCTTCTCCAACTTCCGCCTTAGCTTTTCAGCCCTATAATGTGTATTTGGGTGGTCTGTCTCTTTCAAGGCAGAGGTATATGTATCACACAGGTCTGACAGTCTCAAAATCTTCTGCTGCTGAAGCACCTCTCTTTCAATTCTTAAACAGACTCTGTCAAATGCTGTCTTATGTTACTTTTCCAGGTTTTCCTGATCTCTCTTTGAAGCACCGTCCTTACTCTGCCATGCTGCAGGATCTCTGACATACTCCTTACGACAGGAAGGGTGATACTGTGCTTCACAGGCAAACAGGTCAAATCCTCTGATTCTGCGCAATAGTTCTCGTCTTTTTTGTGCTCAGCAACTTCAAGAACTGTGCTCCATTCTTCACGCTCAAACTTGGATGTAGGTTCAGTTGTCCAAGCATTCTGTGACTTTTTTTGCTTTCAACCCCTCTGTTGCAAAATATGCAGCCTGGTTTGACGATAATGTTTCACTGAGCCAGAAGAACGCCCAGACTGTCTTTGCTCTGGAGGTATTGTTTGTGATTCTGAAGATGATTCCAGTCTCACAAGGAATGTTTTTTAGCGAACCTCTGGTAACGGTCACGACGGTAGCCGTATTTTTGGCCGTAAATCATCTGGAACGCAGTTGCAAGCCTCTTCCATCCGATATGGAGCATCCAGTGGCTGCAACAGTCTTTTCTTGCAAATGTCTTGAAGTTTTATCAGTCTATTCCGAGGTCTTTTGCAGTTAGAGAGAAGAACAAATGATATCTTGTTAGAATCGCTGAAATGAATGACACACACTTCACTAACACGGCTGTCTTCATGTTTTCGTTTTCTTGCCGCCATGTTCAGTTGATCATCACACCAGAGGATTCATTCACCTGCACACACAAAAAAACAAACACAACAAAAAGACATTAGTAATACAAATCAAACCATTGTTGTTTAAGATGCAATTGCATGCGATTTCCAAGTAGTTGTGTTATTATTATACACGTACATAAGAAATGTAGAAAATTCGTTATATATTAAACATAATCACAACATCTAGAACAGCTTATTCTATCATATTACTGTTGCATTTCACTACAATATATTCATTTTATGTTAAAGCAATGCTTGTTGCAAATAACAACTATTTTGTTCTGTTTAAAGCGTGTTGTGTCGTTTTTGTTGAAATCGCACATTTAGGTGATATAGGAGATATATTTAATTTTGTACCTATACAAAACGGGACTAGGAAGCATTAATATTGGTCCTGAATGACCCATAGGCATTGTTGTGTATGAAAATAACACACACACCCCCCCCCTAGCCCTGCTTTCTATTATTTCCAATGCATCGCAGATGACATATTGTCCATATTGTAAAAATGACGGTTTCAGTAGAAAGCGCATCCCTGAAGCCAAGATATACTTTTTTGGGACTTCACAAAGGGCTTTTTTTTAAAGACGGCAAGTCATTGATTTAGTTACAAAAGTAACAGAAACGTGGATTTCTGGTCATTCACATGAACTACATTTGACTTAAATTGATGATTGTGGTCAGCATACAAGAAAGGTACCCTTAAATCAAGGGTTATAGCTCATAGTCCAAATGAGTTATTTTCTTGGGAACAACCAGAAACGTGTTCAGTGGTCCCTAAGGTACATTGTGGATCCACTTAGGTTAAGTCCTGGGGGGGGGGGGGGGGTGGTGGAGAGGGGGGGGGTGCGTGGGTGACCAGGGTCTGCTTAGCAACTGGTAAACACACACACAGAAGGACAAACGCTTATGCACATATACAACTAACACACAGGGTAAAAAAAAAAAAAAGAAAAGCATTTGCTCGTGCAGAGAAATTTATTTTAAATTCAGTCACTCTACTCAAAGAGCAGCGTTCTTTTTTTTTTTTTTTTTTTTTTAAATCCTTATGACAGGATAATCTTGTGAAGGTCTGCATGATTTCAGATCAAGAAATGCCAGCAGAAAAGATATTAGAAGTATATACTATGATATTGTGTACAACAAATGGGCAGTTATGTGAAAAAGTTATGCAATTATCAGCGACTATAAAAGAGGCTATCAGAAAATAATATAAAGAATTATATAGACCATCAGAAAGTAATGTAAGGGACTATAGCAGAAGCTATAAGAAAATAATACAAAAGAATCATAACAGAGGCTATCAGAAAATGATGTTGAAAAACATAAAAGTATTAGAATACAACAGAAAAGAACCATTACATATACTTTCAGAAATTCTTTTCATGACATCAAGAGAAGAAAGCAAAAATGACACGATAAAGAAATCCCTTTCTTACTTAAATGGAAAACGGGTGTAAACATTACGAACTGCCAAAAATATGTAAAAATCATATTAAGAAAAATAAAAGGCTGACAGAAAGGAGGATAAGGACGCACCCTGTAGGATTTAGACAAAATGTTGGACACAGAAGATCTGGAAGGAATGTGTATAGATGTGCAGTTCTTCAGCGATGTTGGCAGAAAACGCGTGGACAGGATTCGTAGACAGATATACTGGCACTCCTCAGTAACCTAAAATTCCCCTCCACGGGTATCTGAAAAAAAGATACTCATGTTGAAGAAGAAGAAAGAAGAAGAAGAAGAAGAAGAAGAAGAAGAAGAAGAAGAAGATGATGATGATGATGATGATGATGATGATGATGATGATGATGATGATGACGACGATGATAATAACGAGGATGGGAGTAGATGCAAGCCTACAGTTTACGGTAATGCATGTGATGTTGCAGACGGTGTTGCCGCACTCTCAAGATCCATCCAACTATATTCGTCTTTTGTAGCTCCCTTCTGTACTTAATCTTGTATCACCGGGCCTGAACACAATGAGAAAAACCATTTACAATAAATCTACAGTATACAAATGTCTCGGATGGCTGAGAAAAAAGGCTGTGCCGCCATATTTTTCCCCAGAGACATCCAACAATTCTTCTTGAGCTGATGGTGGTAAGATCACGGGAACCAAACATCATCTCGGCTGGTCACAGGGGGCATAAATACACCTATATTCACACAAGCACACACACACCCTCTACCACCCCACACCCTCTCTCTCTTCCCAACCCTCTTGGAGCCGGAATAGCTCAGTTGGTAGAGCGCCTGACTCGTAATCTTGTGATCCTGGGGTTGCGGGTTCGAACCTCCGCCGGGGCGTTTCGGTACAGGGGGATTTTTCCCTCGGAGTTAACATTGGTTCTGACTCCATTTCCCATACAGTCCTTCGAATGAGACTATAAACCGAGGTTCCGTGTGTGAACGCACGCATAACATCTTGCACACATGTAAAATCCCATCACCAACATTCGGAAGAGAAGGCCAGTTTGGCCGTTGGTATGGATGACACGTTACACATAGCAGGCACCCTGAGTGAGAAATGGAAAGAATGAAGGAAGTAAGGAAAATGAGTGATCGATATTGAACGATACTGACTGGATGACACACGTGAAACGACTGAATGAAGCGCCAGCTGGCAGCTCTTCAGTCGGCACTACCCAGGTAGGCAGCCCGTTGTGTAAACGAGTGTTGATTGTAAAGCGCTTAGAGCTTGGCCTCTAGCCGAGAATAGGCGCTATATAAGTATTCATTATTATTATTATTATAACAACATGTCATTCGGTGTGAGAGGCACTTTCCCCTTCCAGCTCACTCCCCGCTTCTTCCTCACAAGATGCATTACAAGTACCAAGAGATTTCGCATCATATGGGAAGGAAGTGACACTGTATCTCGATGCGAGTGATTCTCCCCTCGGGACTCAAACTGTCCAGAGACTTGATGGGAAATGGACCTCCTTGGCGCCCAGGCACTGAGTTCACAATCAACACCCTCTCACTCCAGTAGTCGCGGATTTTTGTGTTGTCCCTGGTTCTGCAGCGACACACGACAAAATGCCCAGGATTCAGATCTGGCGAATACTCTCCTTGGTTATGCCACTCCTTACTCTTGGCTGCAGACAGGGGAAGCTGCTCCTCTGCTTTGTCATGATCAGCCTTCAGTCTAGCCAAGAGCTCAGAAAGCCACTAAATGGGTATGGCCTCTAGCATTCCAGGTCTCTCTCTCTCTCTCTCTCTCTCAAAAAAAAAAAAAAAAAAAAAAGAGAGGAAGATGGGGCTCTCGATCAAACATCAGAGAGAAGGGAGATAATGCACTGGCAGCATGGAGGTTACCATAGTACACATGACCAAGCTCCGGCAGGAACTCTGGCCAGTTCGTTTTCTGCTCAGCTGAAAGTGTCTTCAGCAAATGGCGCATAGTTCAGTTGAACCTTTCATACTGACCGTTTCCAGCCGGGTTATATATATGATATGATATGATATGAATACTTTATTATCTCAAAAGATAAGAAATTAAGATAGGTGCATAATAAACAGTATCACAAGACAACATGCATGATACAAGAATCATCACAATCAAGTGGCCACTTATAGAATTTACATGTACAGTCCAACACCCCCACCCTCCAACACACACACACACACACACACACACACACACACACACACACACACACACACCATAATCATTTGAAAAACCTCATACAAATGCACATACACAAGCACATTCATAGGTTTACACTCACAAGCAGATATATATATATACACACACAAGCACATATTATATGCAAATACACCTGTATTCACACAAGCACACACACACCCTCTACCACCCCACACCCTCTCTCTCTCCCCAACCCTCTCCTCTCTCCCCCCCTCTCCCCCTCTCTCTCTCACTCCTTCACACCATTAAGCATGAAAAGTGATACACAAGACATCAATTTACTGATGGATCGACCTGGGTATAAAAGATTTTTGTGCCCTAAGTTTGACTCTAAGGGTCCTAAAACGACGTCCAGATGATAAAATTTCGTAACATTTTGCTAAAACATGGCTATCATCACTGGCATTCTTTCTTGCTTTCCTCTCCACTCGTCTGTCATACAATTCTTGCATTCCAACTTGCTTCCTTCCAATCACTTTGCTACACACATTCACCACATCATTCAATACTCGCTTGCTCTTCACACCCAAACTTCCATACAAGCACATAAAAGAAGCAGTGAGCAATGACTAAACACAACATCTGTAATAAGTTTGTAAGATTACAGGGTTAACACCAATGTTTCGTAGCTTTTGCAAACAGAATATTCTTGACTGGCAATTTTTATGGATTTTAGTAACATTGTTATCAAAAACTAATTTATCATCGACAATCATTCCCAGATATTTATACTCATTCATTCGCTCGTTCATCAACAGCCTCACCATTAATTATGAGGTGTGGCACAGGTTACGGGTTCTTCCGAAAATCGATTAAGATTTCTTTAGTTTTTTGCACATTGAGGGCAAGAAAGTTGTCTTTGCACCAGCTGCAGAAGTTTTTGATTTCGTCAAAATAAACTGAATCATATCTAGAATAGCAGAATCATCAGAATATTTAATGAGTGGAGTTTTCTCTGTGTGCCTCTACAGTCATTAGTATATAAAGTAAACAAAACGGGAGACAGAACTGTGCCTTGGGGTGCACCAGTAGAAGTCGAGTGTTCAGAGGATAATGCAGACTAAAAACAAACAGACTGAGTGAGTCTATTGCGCAGAAAATTGACAATCCATAAAGGAAGCTTTGGGTCAACACCTAAGTCAAGCAGTTTCATAGCTATGAGATGTGGTTGTATAGTATTAAAGGCAGAGGAAAAATCAATAAAAAGAATACGCATATGAGGAATACGCATAATTATATAGGGTGGTGCGAAACTTCTTGGTCCTACAGTGCTTGCGCAGTCTGACAATAATGTCAGTTTCAAAACACACCTACCATGATCTGTGTGTTTGCGGTAAGACACCATGGCGCATGGACCAGCCAGGGAAGGCTGTGGGAATGTTTTGGCGATCACTGATGTGTTCACCAAACACATCGCCGTGATGGCGACGCGTGATCAAACCGCACCATGAAGGCGACTATGATGAAATCGAGAGATCTGGTTGCTAGGAGATGGCCCAAAGATTTACGCACTTTATTACTGGACTTCGTGGCTTCTTGGTACCACTGGCAATGGGAACACCATTCATCAACATCACGTTACAGTACATCAGCATACAGGGCTACATGGCGTCGCCTCATAAGCCATAGGGCCTCTCTGGACCCTCATGTCCAGACTTCCGATGTGTGATGTGAACAGTTGCTCTTAAAGCCACATGACTGATGTTTCTTAGATCTAGATCTGCAACCACCTGGCTCAAAATGCCATCCTGTATTTTCAACCTCTCAAGCTGTGGAACTATCGATTTGCCGTCTGGAAGCATCTTCGCTATTTCAGCCTTTGTTGGTCTCCATTCCTTCTGAGCTAATGCCATGACAGCTTGAACGACACGATCTATCTCCTGTGTGCCAGCCACCTGAGCAGGTGAAACAGACACGAATGAGGAAGCCTTGAACGCTGGTTTCTCCTTTTTTCACCTGTGGAATTCCCCTATCCCTAACTTCTGAAGGTTTCACGACCGCTACATGATGCAGTCTGGCCAAGTCGCCAGAGATTAACTGATCTGACAAGTCTGTCTGCAGACCACATGATGAAACAGCAGTCAGCTCCTCTCCTGGATTCTCTGGATCGTCAACAGGATACTGAGATAAACTGTCAGCATTTTAGTCTCTCGCACTGACCTGTACTTGATGAACAACTTTTTCACCATTTCTCGGATATTCATTGGAACATAATACATCTCAAGAGCCAGTTCGATATTCATGTGTGGAACTGACCTATACGTATTTGCCAGACTGAGCCACAGCACATCGAGGCCTATTTTTTTCTGCCTCAGCTTTTTTGGATCGCTTCCCGTATTAGATTGGCAGACAATTCTGGAATGCCTCTCTTTTCGAGTAACACATTCTAATACTTTATTTAGTCTTGCCACATTTAGAAATGAAATCGGTTTGAACTAGCTGATGTCACATGCATTATGCTCTTGAGGGATATAATCTTCATCATCTATCATTCTTTAGTTGCTTATCTCTATGTTTATGGATAACTGCTGGTCTTCAAGTTCCTCCGTGCTGATCTCACCAGTTTGTAGAGCCGCTTTAGGACATTGGGGTTTTAAACAGCAGATAGAATATCCCATTTGGTCCAGGTGATGATCTGGCTCTGGCTTTCTCAACTATCTTCATTACCTCATACAGTGTTGGTGGTTTGTCACTGGACCCCACCAGCGCTGGACTTCCAATAGTGTTTTGCTCTGAGGATCGGAATATGTTTTACTGATACGCTACT
>JADBJO010003973.1:99762-104762 GCA_016801955.1 Conus betulinus | reverse complement strand
TCAAAACATAGGTTAAGCACAGCACACATTCCTCTCCTACAAATCAACCTGTCGAAAATGTGCGAAAAAAAAACACAGCGCACATTCCTCTTCCTTCCACAAATCAAACTGTCAAAACATAGCTAAAGCACAGCGCACATCCCTCTCCCTCAAATCAAATTGTAAAAACACAGTTAATGCATAGGGCACATTCTTCTCCCTCCAACAAATCAAACTGTCATATCATACCTAAAGCATAGCGCACATTCCTCTGCCATACATCAACCTGTCAAAACATAGCTAAAGCATAGCGCATATTTCTCTCGCACAAACTATCAAAACAGGTAAAGCGCAGCGAACATTCCTCTCCCAAAAATCAACCTGTCAAAACATGGTAAAACATAGCGCACATTCCTCTTCCTTCCACAAATCAAACTGTCAAAACATAAGTAAAACTCAGCGCACATTCCTCTCCAACAAATCAACTTGTCAAAACACAGCTAAAGCATAGCGCACACTCCTCTCTCTCTTCCTCAAGTCAACATGTCAAAACACAGCTAAAGCATAGCGCACATTCCTCTCCCTTCCACAAATCAACCTGTCAAAACATAGCTAAAGCATAGCGCATATTCCTCTCCTTTCCACAAATCAACCTGTCAAAACATAGCTAAAGCATAGCGCACATTCTTCTCCCTTCCACAAATCAACTTGTCAAAACATAGCTAAAGCATAGCGCATATTCCTCTCCTTTCCACAAATCAACCTGCTAAAACATAGCTAAAGCATAGCGTACATTCCTCTCCTTTCCACAAATCAAATTGATGAACATAGCTAAAGCATAGCGCACATTCCTGTCCCTTCGCAAATCAATTGTCAAAAACACAGCCACAGCATAGTGCATAATCCTCACCCACACACCAAACTGTCAAAACATAGCTAAAGCATACCGCACATTCCTCTCCCTTCCTGAAATCAAACTGCAAAACATAGCTAAAGCATACCGCGCATTCCTCTCCCTTCCCAAACTGCAAAACATAGCTAAAGCCTAGTCGCACAAACACACCTGTCAAAACACAGCGCACATTCCTCTCTCTTCCTCAGATCAACCTGCCAAAACATATCTAAAACAAGCGCACATTCTCTCTCTTCCTCAAATCAATCTGCCAAAGCATAGCTGAAAAATAACGCACATTCCTCTCCCTTCCACAAATCAACCTGTCAAGGCATAACTAAGATATAGCGCACATTGCCCTCCCTTCCACAAATCAACCAGTCAAAAAAAAAAAAAAAAGCTAAAACATAGCGCACATTCCTTTCCCTACCACAAATCAAATTGTGAAAACATAGCTAAAACACAGCGCATATTCATTTGCCTAGCACAAATCTGTCAAAACTTAGCTAAAGCACAGCGCACATTCCTTCCCCATAAATCTACCTATCAAAACATAGATAAGGGACAGCGGGCATTCCTCTCCCTTCCACAAATCAACCTGTCAAAACATAGCTAAAACATAGCGCACATTCCTCTCCCTTCCACAAAATCAACCTGTCAAAACATAGCTAAAACACAGTGCACATTCCTCTCCCTTCCACAAATCAACCTGTCAAAACATAGCTAAAACAGTGCACATTCCTCTCCCTTCCACAAACCAACACGTCAAAATATAGCTAAAACATAGCGCATATTCCTCTCCACTCCACAAATAAACATGTCAAGACATAGCTAAAACACAGCGCACATTCCTCTCCCTTCCACAAATAAACACGTCAAAACATAGCTAAAATATAGCGCACATTCCTCTCCCTTCCACAAATGAAACTGTCGAAACATTGCTAAAACATTGCGCACATTTCTCTCCCACAAATCAACCTGTCAAAACATAGCTAAAACACAGCGCACATTCTTCTCCCACAAATCAACCTGTCAAAACATCGCTAAAAACACAGCGCACATTCCTCTCCCACAAATCAACCTGTCAAAACATCGCTAGAACACAGCGCACATTCCTCTCCCACAAACACAGTTAAAACATAGCTAAGGCATAGCGCACATTCCTCTTTCACAAATCAAACTGTTAAAACATAGCTGAGGCATAGCGCACATCCCTCTCCCTTCCACAAGTCAAACTGTCAAAACATGGCTAAAGCATAGCGCACATTTCACCTCTTTCCACATGTCAGCCCGTCAGAGCACAGTCAACTATAGACACCCTCCTCCTTTCACAAATCACCCAATCAGAGCAGAACTAAACCATAGCGCGCATTATTTTGAACACTCGCACATGCACTTTTTGTGTGTGGGTACATACGTTCGTCTTCCATTTTTTTTCTCTTAGATATGTTGTGTGCATTTCTTTATGTCTTTTTGTGACGTTTAAAGTTGTGACGTTTATCGAAAATTCAGGTATCTGTTTGTATCAAAGATGCGTGACTTTGCACTCTGTGTTCAGTGTTTATTGTACTCTGGCATATCTTCAGTATCACTGCAGTCTGTTTCTGTCTGCCACTGGAAGAAATACATGTGGAGGAATTTCTGTTTAAGACAGCAGACTGTCGTCTTCCCACTGCATGTTACGTATATAATGTCACCAGGATAAACACAGGTTATTGGTTTTAGGTACTCGCTGCAGAAACTTACTTGTTGATAAGGTTCGTGTTCATGTTTCCTCCTTCGCCTTGTCTTCCTATTACTACTACTGCTACTACTACTACTACTACTGCCGCCGCCGCCGCTGCTGCTGCTGCTGCTACTACTACTTCTACAATTCACTACTGCTGCTGCCGCTACTGCTACTGCTGATATTGTTGTTTCTACTGATATCCTACCACTGTTACAACTTCTACTACAATTGTTGCTACTACTGCTATAGTTATTGATACTTCTGCTACTAAGGTTGCTACTGTTGCTGCTGTTTGCACTACCACCACATCAATTTACATCACATGATATGCAGATGATCATTCTGGCACACAAAGCCATGTGTTACTACTGTTCAAACTGTGTCCAAAGTTCCCACTTTACCAGGTACTGATCTCGTATCGCCAACAGTCAAGGCAGACAGACAACTGGTCACAATCAGAACAACAGCCAAACGACGTCCCTCCATGCTCCGACCTGGATGAAGTGAAAAACAATACAGTGCCAATATGAAGTAACAGGCAATACAGAAGTGATAGGCAGTGGCAGACAACACACACACACACACACACACACACACACACACACACACACACACACACACACACACACACACACACACACACACACACACACACACACACACACACACACACACACACACACATAATCTTGCACGCTGGCACACGCACACACACACACACACACACTTGTGCACGCTGGCGCGCGCGCACGCACACACACACACACACACACACACACACACACACACACACACACACTACACACACGTACACATGCACGCACACACCGCATGCACAAATGGGCTCATGCCCATCCACCTAGGCATACACATAACACACAGGTGCGCACGCACCCAAACACTTGCATACAATGATAATAGTGGTGAAGCTGATGTTAGGCAGGTACCCAAGGTCTGACCAGTGCGTTAGGCTAATGCGCAAGTGGGGCATCTGCTAAGTCGCAATGCATATATCCATCAGCTGTGAACCGTGTGCAGGGTGGTTAAAGTCAGCAGCTGTTATGCAGCGTACATGGACTAGTCCACATGCAGTGGCACCACCTTGATGAAACTGGAAACTGACATGAAGTGACAGACAATACACCACTAACGTAAGGTGATACACAATGCATCTCTGACATAACGTTACAGACAAGAAAGCGCTGACGTAAAGTGACAGACAATACACCACTGACGTAAGGTGATACACAATGCATCTCTGTCTCTGACGTAAAGTGACAGACAAGAAAGCGCTGACGTAAGTGACAGACAATACATCACTGACGTAAGGTGATACACAATGCATCTCTGATATAACGTGACAGACAAGAAAGCGCTGACGTAAAGTGACAGACAAGAAAGCGCTGACGTAAAGTGACAGACAAGAAAGCACTGACGTAAAGTGACAGACAATACGGCACTAACACAAAATGAGAGAGAACACAGCGCTGAACTGAACAAGCTGGAAATACAGAGCAGACGTGAATGAACTGACTGATGACAACAGCGCTGACGTGGTAAGGACGAACGACCGCTCAACACTGGCTTGGACAGACTGAGAAACGGCACAGAGTAGGAAAGGCTGACAGACGATACAGCACTAGTGAGGACAGATTTCAGTACCGTGCTGACTTGAACGAGGTGATAAACAACTGAGGACTTCACAGCTTCCAAGATCTCTCTCCGCTTGCTGACGTGGACTGGTGAGCGACTAGTCAGCTCCTGCCTTCTTATCAACAATCCTGAACAAAGGTTTGCCTATGTAGTGTCAACAAATGACTGGATTTTCAAGCCTCTACAAACGTTCCCCACGCCCCCTCCTCCTTCTTCTCCACCAGCTGTTGAAAAATTTTCATGATCAGTTCGTTGGCCTCTGTTTGTCTTCTGTCTGTGTGTCTGACGGTCGGTCTGACTGCATGTCTGTCTTCTGTCTGTCTCTCTCCGTCAGTCCGTCTGTCTGTCTCTCTGTCAGTACATCTGTCTGTCTCTCTGTCTGTTGTCTGTCTCTCTGTGTCCATACACACACACACACACACACACACACACACACGCGCGCGCGCGCGCACACACACACACACACACACACACACGCATGCACGCACGCACGCACGCACACACACGCACGCGCTCACACACCTCGAAACTTTCGGACAGCTGGCCGGCGTGAGCAGTCCTGCAGTTCATGTCCTGGTAGGTGCACCGGATGAGGGAGATGATCTTCTCGGGGATTCCGTAATGCCCCCAGCAGCAGCTTCCACAGCGTCTCTCTGTCCAAACTGTCGAAGGCCTTCTCATAATCTATGAAGTTGATATAGAGGGGGGATTTCCACTCCAGCGACTGCTCCACGATGATGCACAGGC
>JADBJO010003973.1:72262-94762 GCA_016801955.1 Conus betulinus | reverse complement strand
AACAAACCGGAGAATTTTCAACGAATGTGTATCCCCTTTAGACGTAACACCTAAAACACATGAAAATCCACAAACAATACTTCTTTGACAGCAGTTTCGTGACTTTACTTTTGCATTCCACTTTGTTCTCAGTCATGCTGCAGTCTCTCTCTCTCTCTCTCTCTCCCCTCTCTCCAGCGAAGTACTAAGGTTTTGAAGGTTTAACTTCATAGAAATGTTGCATTTGAATGAATGTGTTAAATACTGCTGGATGATAAGATGATTCGATTTTTTTCTTCACTATTACTCATCTCTTAATGAGCTTCTAGATTTCTTGAACTGTTGTGAAATACTGAGTGTTCAAAAACATTATGTTTAGACATACGAGAGAAACAAGCCGGCAAAACTGCCCGATTGTTTTGTAAGCTATCTTTGAGCAGGAGCGTGCCTATACCGCCCCCACCCCCCCACCCCCCATACTCCCCGTGTGATATCGCTCGATGTTCCCGCTGCTCGATACCTCCCCGCTCTCCCCCCCTCCCTACTCGCGCCGCTGCTCAATACTCCTCCGCCCGCAAGGGAAAGTAGCTCTTGTTCTGGGCGAAGGAAATCTTGCCACAGCGAAATACGCGCGCACACCACACACAGAGACACACAAGCCTTAGGCAAGCAGGGGCGTGAGAGAGATGGGGAGGGGGAGGGGGCATCCAGCGGGGGTGAGTATATATTAATACACGGGAATATCGAGCTGACCCCGAGCCATTAGTATGATTTTATCTTTCATTGTTACACATTTTTCATGCATGCATTTCCGGTGAGCATATACATCAATAGCTGTCAAACGTAACAGTGTAAAGCTATCATTTTCAGTTGTTTCTTCAAAAAACATTGTTAGACATATCTCATGCCAAAATATGGCATCAAATTAACAAAATCAACAATAAAACGAAACCGCGTCACAACTTTTGTTCACCTCTTATGTAAACGCAATAATTAAAAAAAACAACAAAAAAAGTATACATGTTTTTTGCCAGAATCTCAAACGAATCGTCTCGATCTCTTGTGGAACACTGAGTTTGTAGACTTCACGTTTATAAATACCGGAGAAATAATTTAAGAAAATGCGCTCATTTGTTTCTGACTTACAGTCCACCTTTGGCCATAGGTGGATTAGCTAGTAGGCTGCAGTAACTAGCTAGTACAAGTCCCACCACTTAAGGAGCCATCTTAATGATACCTTACGCTGGAAAACGGCACGAACATACACACACTCTCACAGAGGTAGACATACACAAACACACACCACATGCGATGGTAAATACACACACTCACATAGAGTGTCACGCATGCGTACGTGCGCAACCTTTCCCCATCTCCCCCCGCCCCCCCCCCCCCCCCCCCCCCCCCCCCACACACACACACACAGTGGCTCGCGCGCATAGCATAGTGACTCGCGCGCGAACACACACACACACACATGCGCGCGCGCACACATTGGCTTATGTGCGCACATACACACGGGTAAACATAGGCGCATGCACTTTACGCACATGAACACGCAAACGCACACGCGTGCGCTCAAACACACACACACACATAGACACAATCTTGTCACAGACACATGTGCGCAATCGTTCTTGAATCGCAGACTCGCACACAAGCGCGCGCGCACGCACATATACACAAACATACGCGAGCGCACGCATGCACGTGCGCACTCACATGTGCACGCGCGTTTGTAGACTCGCACACACACGCGCGTGCGCGCACACACACACACACACACACACACACACACACACACACACACACACAAGCGAGCGCGCTCTCGCTTTCACACAAGCATCTACGTGCACAAAGTCACACACACACACACACACACACACACACACACACACACACACACACACTATTCCCTATCAAAGTAAAAAAAAAAAATGATATATATATATATATTTTTTTTTTTTCTTCTGAATAGACATCAAACGGAAAGAACGAATGAACACAGAGAGAGAGAGAGAGAGAGAGAGAGAGAGAGATGCGGACAAGTTATGCACTACGCGTGTTCTCTGTGAGGTGTTTGGTAGCTGTTTAGTTCGAGTGACCTGCGTGTGGAAGAGTGTGTGTGTGAACTGTTCGAAGAGTGGTTGTAATTAACTGTGAAGTGTCTGTGGATGTTGCGGCGTGATGTGTGTCTGACTCAGGCTGGTGCTGTGGTTGGGCGCAGGGAGTAGGTTTGTTTTCCATCATTCAACATTCGTTCGACATTTCTTTTGGGTGTGTCAGCGCGTGAATGTTTGTTTTGAACCGTGGTCCTGTTGGGCGCCTTGCTGTATGTGCAGTAGCTGTAGACTTGAAACGGTGGCGTGTATCACTGTGTACAAGATTTGTGTGTTTAAACCACAGGCGGACGATTTTGTGAACCTCCCGTTTACCTTGTCAATTTTCTTCAGTGGCCAACATTTGTTTTGCTGTAGGTTAAAGTAGAAACTTTGAAACTTTATGACATTGTAACAACAACAATGATCACAGAACAGCAATAAAAAAAAAAAACAAGGACAACAATTTCAGAACTTCAGATCTGTAAGACTCGAACGTCTTTTATTGTTTGTGTGCTCTTTAATGAGAATGGCTACTGAGTCTGGTTAAAAAAAAAGGAAGGTCTTTAACCAGGCCATCAAACGAAGAGACCGGTAAGCGCTAATGTATGGAAGTTTCCCGTGAGAGTTTTCTCCTCTTTTGATGAACGTTGTCTCTACTACAGTTGAACATCAGGATCCTGAACTTAATAGTACCGCCGTAGAGATGACTTCACCATAACTCTGGCTCTGATCAGTTGTTGGTCACTTGACTTAGGTTAGTCTTGAGTCAGTGATTCATGATGGACCTTGGGCCTCCAAGCACGGTTTAGTTTAGACTTGAGTCAGTGATTGATGATGGACCTTAGGGCTCCAAGCACGGTCTGGGTTATAAAAGTATCTGACTCTGGGTCACCCGACCTTGATCTGGGTAGGTTGACCCGTATGGCGGGTACACATCTTTCACGGCATTGAGGGGTGGGGGAATGTAAACCTGGGGGTAGCATAGTCCAAGGGGAAGACATCAGGGAGAATAAGATACGGATGAAACACAGACCTGGGAGAACACAGACTTGGGACCAGATGGGGGTATAGACCAGGGGAATTAAAGCCGTGGGGGAACATAGGCATTGGGGACTCAACGGCCATTCACAAGCGGCGCTTATTTTCACTCAGTTCAAGGGATTGTTCTTTATCACTTTGACACAACCACTGGGCGTGTGTGAAAGACTAATTCGTAATCAATGAATTATAAAAGACAAAGCGCGAGAACAATTCTCCCGATTTCGAATGAAACCGAGCTGAGTTTTAGGATTCAGCTCGTCTCACACTCTTAGTATATTCAGGTGACTGTTTGATGCTTGGTGGGGGGTCAGCTCACCACGGGATTAGGATGCATGAAGACGCGGACACATAAAGACGCTTTCCTGTATTGCCCATTCCAAACTACAAACTGCAGTCATCATGTTTTGATAATAAATACACCGAAAAAGAACGTTGACACGTTCACGACAACATTTTGTCCTCTGTTGCTAAGTCTCATATGAGTAATAATCCGCATCATCTAACAGCTTTCACGGATGGATCGGTATATTAAATGACAGAACTGGACATAGTTTTTTCCCCCCTCCCCTATTCTGAGAGCTGAGAATGCTTTTCAATTCGGAAACGGGGGTTTTTATTTTCACAGCTGAGCGGGTGGCAATATTAATGGCGCTTAACTTTCTTGTAGCCCGCTTAGTGTATCCAGAACTTTTTTCTGTGTAAATTCTAAGTCTGTTCTATTAAGAACAGCTAAGTAACTTATCGTTGAATCGGCCGTTGTAAATAATCGGGCTGAGATTATCCCTGAACTAAAGCACCTTAAACAGCTCCAGATGTCAAGAGGCACGACAGTCGAATTTGCTGGGTTCTGTCACCCACCCTGCGGGATCTCTGGTAGTGAATGGGCTGACCAGGCTGTCCGAAAAGGAGCGAGAAAACCCGGTGAATCCACTGAAATCAATATTCGAAGGATATGGACTTACAAGAAAACAACAACAAAACAAAACAAAAAAGACCTGTTTGGAAAACCATATAGAGTCTAAATATTCAGTTCTTCGTAAACACACACACACACATGCGCGCGCGCGCGCGTATCCCATTCCTCATTGCAGTGTCGTACAAAAGTCGTTGATTCTTTCTTTAAGTAAGCACGTTAGAAAGGGCTTTTTAAGTTACTCGAAAACACAAACGTACATTGAAAGAAAAAGACAAAAGCTTGAAAAATCGAAACAAGGGTCGACCTAAATGTTTTCCGCCCTGATTTAGCAAAAGTCGGAAATGTAGGCCTATCTGCGAAGCAGTTGGAAGTTTGACGATCCAGCATCTTCTCTTTGATTGTTCACATATTCACAGCGAAAATACAGACTTTCTACAACACGATGTAAAAGTGTATTTTTCAGGATGCTCCGTTCTGTTTGCACGTAGTTGATACTTTAATGGCGAGTCCAATAGGCTCTCCTTTTTTTTTCTCTCTCTCTTTTCTTGAAAGCACCGTCCTCACAGTTTTTATGCGGTTCACGTTAGTCCACAATTCTCTGTAGACGATCAATTATTATTACTTTCTCTAAATAATGTGTTCGTTCAGTCATTACACTTTTACCAGTGGACTTTCAGAACAAACACATACGTGTTGCGTATGTCGTCGTCCGCGCCTACGTGCCCGAACACGCACACTCTAGCCTGTCAAAACGAACACACGTGTCCTACCTTTGTACACATGCACGGATGATCGTCGTGCGCGCGCGTGCACGCACGCACGCACAGACACACACACAGAGAGCGCGATCACGTACAGCGCGCGCGCACGCACAAATACACTCACAAATACCTATATGTGCCCGGCGCGCGCGCTCTCATACGAACACACACACACACACATACACACGCACGCACGCACGCACACTCATGCGCGGGTATATAGACACATATACACACAAGATCACTGTATCTTGCCGACTCAAAAACTCATACGCGTGCGTGCGCGCGCGCACACACACACACATATGCACAACCATACACACGCATACACAAACACATGCGCGCGCACATACACAACAGATACACACAAACACTAATGCACTCAAACACACACGCACACGCGCGTATACACACACGCTCGCATACTCACACGCACGTGCACTCACTCACTTACACACACACGCACACACAGAGACACGCATGCGCGCGTCAAACAGACACACACACGCGCGTTCGCGCGCGCTGACACACACTGTCAAACATACCCACCCACTCTCTTTCACTTAATCGTCTAACATCCCACAAAGCAAATATACAAACAAACATAGAGCGGGGACACAAAATGACGGAGGATTGATGAGGTGGGGGGGTCGAAAGAAACGCGCGCCTACACAAACGTTGGGCACACAGAGATACCGATATATGGGGACGGGAGCCAAGGAGACGAGGGGGGGGGGGGGGGTGCACAGAGAAAGGGGGGATATACATAGAGACAGGGGCACAGAGAGTCGGCTGCCCGAAGACACGCACCTTTGTGAAGGAGCTTAAAGACCTACTTGTATACGCAAATCCACTCTGAAATCCTCACACCAACACCGACTCCATAGAAAAAGCCCGGAGACGCTGCGCGAGATGGGTAGGCCGGAACTACTGTCAGACCGTCACAAGACCTGAGGACTTGCTGCTCTAGCTTGAAATGGACCTCCATGTGACACCGCGCATGCAGGCCTGGCTTGCCGTCCTGGGCAAACAACGCCGGTAGGTCTGAGGCCCAATAGGGCCAAGTACCACCGAGTCCCAGACCGTCATGTGTAAACGACGCCTGTAGGTCCGAGGCCCAATAGGGCCATGTACCACTGAGTCCCGGACCGGGCCCTATCGGGCCTGAGACGTAGCAACATCGCCCTGCACAAGTATCATGATCGACTTTGGTCACCCTTCTCCAGCCAGCAGCGATCAGACAGCCGCCGTCAGCGCATCTCCCCCGTGTTTACCCCGTCCCACCGCACTCAACACACCTACAGGAAGCCCGCCTTCTTTCGACGCATACAGGGGGGCAACTGTATCCCAGAGGCGATTGTCGCAGCATCTTCGCTGGATCCTAAAGGGGGACTGCCCGCGCGCGCGGGCACACACACACACACACACACACGCACACGCACGCACACACACACTGAAACTGATATGCGCCCACCCCCTCCCCACCTTTGTCCTGTTACAGCAGGGCCGTTTGATGAGGGGAGGGTTTTTTCAAAGGTTGTAAATGCGCGGAAGAGGGCAGTCATCTTCCAAAATGTTGCACAACGGGTGGGCGGGGAGGGGGGGAGGTTGAGGAGGATCGACCCCTCCCAGAATGATGTAGGAGTGGGGGCGGGAGAAGGGGAGGATTTCCGCCTCCTCCCAAACAACCAGGCACATTTTCTTACTCACAGGGTTCGAAGAGTTGAAGGAGTGACAAGACATCCCAAGGAGGGTTCCGAAGAAGATAAGGGGTGGGGTGCGCGTGGGGGCCTTTTTTGCAATCCGACCGACCGAGAGTCGGGGGGGGGGGGGGGGGGGTAGGGGAAGTCCAGTCACTTAAGTCCCCACCCACCCATCCATCGCCGTCCTGACAGGCGCCGGGAGTTCGGCGTAGTAGTTACCCTGATTTGTGTAGGGCCTGATCCCGAGTAAGCAGGACTAGGCGTTGCCTGTATCCGCTTCATATGTGGAGAGTGGGGGGTGAGGGGTGGTTAGGGCAAGCAGTTAAACCGACACTCACCACCTCCCTCTCCACCTTTGTCCTCACGAAATTCCCACCCCCTCCTCTCTCCCTCACTCACCTTTTTTTTCCACTGGCGCTCACAATTGGTTTCCCGCGCAAAATATTCAGATCTATTGGCTGCCTAACGACAAGAACACACAGTTCAATTTTTTTTTTCAAGACCCAAAATCATGCACACACGCGCGCTTACACACACAAAACATCGTCTTACATCACATTATTATGTGAAAAGACGTAATACGAAAGTACTACCACCACAACTGCACCCAAGTCACAGCAGACATTAGGCCCTGTGGTGATTGGACGTTCAGCTGACAACCGTGAGTGCTTCTCGCCGTTCACCGTGTGCAAAAGTGAAATTGACAATTTATGTTGGATGTAAAAAGTCAAAACCGCCCATCCTGCGTAACAGAGGCACGGTGTGCAGTTGACGAGTGCCGTTTGCAGAGCGTTTTCTCAGTGATTGCTTTGGCGTGCTTCCTCAGCGACCAACAGTGGTGGACGGCAAGTCCCACATTATCTTCTCCTTCTGAATCATTCTCTTTCTTTGAACAATGAACAAGCAGGGTAACTGTTGCTCCCCAAAGGAAACCTAACTCAGAGTGAATTTTATTGAAGACTGGCACAGCCTTTTAAAACCAGGATAAAATCATTTAAATACAAAGACGAACAACCAGATAGTCTGGGGATCAACAAGCGCAGGATAACTTCTCCATCTTCACAGTAATGACTTGGCAAAGAGCTGAAGTTAATTGTGATGGGGGAGGGGGGGGGGGGGGGGGTTAAAAGAAATGAAGAAAATGGCAACATAACCGTCATCCCTCTCGACGACAGATTTATTTCTATTGCCTGTTGCAAGTCCTTTCGTCGTCCGCTGGATTGGACTAGTCACGGAACCACAGTTGATTGTATCTGTGCTTCTGACATCAAATAGAGACACACCACAGTCCATAATTCTGTGGTATTCTCACCACCAAGGGTTCAAAAAAGAATCCAACAGCCCCCCCCCTACCCCCCCCCCCCCCCCCCCCCCCCCCAAAGCAGCCAGTGAAGGGTAGTAAATGAAACAAAACGAAAGTGTGGGGAGGAAAAAAGTTGCTGAAAAACTGAAGACATTATGCAAACAATATAAAATGTAGGGGACAACCTTTGAGCCTACACCTAAGGATCCACCCAAGGATGCAAGGGAGATCAAAAGACAAACACAGAGACGGACAGAAACAAACGCAAATAACCTCGATTTAATTGAAACAAAATTGAACATGAAATGAGGCAGGGAACAGTAAACAATAAACAGTTATTGTTTCCTGTTCCCGGCCTCATTTCATGTTCATTCTCTTTGAACAAGGCAGCCAACTTCAACATGCTGACGACTGCTGCTCTGTCGTGCACTGTTCATGTTTATCTCAGCCATTTTCCACGTTTTTGTGCGTGCAAGATTCTCAAGTTTGCGCATGCATACACACGGGGTTTGGGTTTGGCGTCGTCCGAAAGACAGCGAGTGTGCACCAAGACTTACTCCGTACGAAGACTAAATCCGAGGGCATAATCACTGCGCCGCTGAGAACAACAGCCCGGCGAAGATTCGAACCAGCGACTCGAGGAGTCGACTGTCCGGTGCTTAACCAGCCGAGATATTCCGGCTTCAAATAATAGTAATTCTCCAGCAAACTTCTACTGTTCGCTGGTCGAAAGAGTTCTTGGCTGATGATGGCAGAAGGCCGGACACGCAACATGCTACTTAATCCCCCCTCCCTCTCCCCCTCCCCCCGCCGTATTCCCCACCCTTCCGACTTAACCGAAAGTGGTCTACGGCATAAAACTAAAGACGGTCAAGTTGAAGTTGCTTACACGGGAAGGAGGGGAAACGGTGGGTGGGGAGAGGTTCAGGTTTTTTTTTTTTTTGTCCCGTCTTCTTCGGTGGTATTGCACCCCCACGCCGCTCATTCCGACCCCCCCCCCCCCCCCCCCCCCCCCCCCCCCCCCGCCACCCTCCGTGTACAGCCTGGCCCAGTCCGCCGCCATTTCTCTGCCCCGCCGCAGCCCCGGCAACGGCAGTCCACAGGGAGCAGCCGCAATGTCAAGAGGCAACCCACCGGAGGAGACACCGACTAGTGCCGAGTCACCTCGTTGGTGTACAGTGATGCCTGTTCTGATCCAACATACGCAGGATAGCACCTGCTAGGACCCTACTGACCACGCAGGATAGCACCTGCTAGGACCCTACTGACGACCATAAATACTTTAAATACTTGGACGCCGAGCCGGCGTGGGTGAGCTCTTCCTCCGGAGGGCGCCACCACGTCTGTCCAACGACGGCCCCCACGCATTTGATATCGAAACTGAGGTGGTAGACACCCCCCCCCCCCCCCCCCCCCCCCCCCCCCCCTGTAATTGATGTAGCAAGTTCTGTGACCAGCGTAGTGCCTCCCTTAAACGTTGGGAGTGGGAAGGGTTTCAGTTTTGAATGGAAACGTAGACCACTACAAAGCCCTGGTGGTCTCCATTGTACTGTATGGTTGCGAGGCGTGGACACTGACGGCTGAAACTGAAAGGAAGATCCAGGCTTTCGGAAGTAAATGCCTGAGGAAGCTCCTGTAAATCTCCTCTGGATAAGAGCACAGGACCAGTAAATGTGTACGGAGCAGAACTGAGAACCTTGCTGGACCTCAAGAACCTCTTCTTTCAACTGTGAAGACACGCAAGCTGATATGGTTTGGGTACAACACTCGACACACCAGTCTGTCCAAAACAGTCATGCAAGCACCACCGAGGGCGGGAGAAGAAGAGGAAGACAGCGGAAGAACTGGCATGAGAGCATCGAAGAATGGACCGGACTCCATACACGTGAGCTGCTGCCGGCGGCTGCTGACAGAGACAGATGGAGGGTGGAGGTTGCGTCTGCGGTCCTCAGATTTCCCCAACGACTACTTCTGTAGTTATGGGCCTGAGGTGAGGTGAGGTAGACCGCTCCTTTGGCGGCGCCGATTTGCAGCCGCAGAATATGACCGCCACTGCCGCAGTCAGGGAATCCGGCCGTTTCCCTTCCATGACTTCGGAGAGGGGGAGGGGGGGGGGGGGGCGGTTGTGGTAGGAAAAAAACAACCAGTCGGACACAAACTGAAAAGCGCATTAATTAGTTGTGAGGGTAATATGATGGGATAATATGTAAATAGAAGAGAGCTACAACGGTGTAAACGGGGAGAGATTCGTTTTCAACACGTGCAGACAAGCATTTTTGTTCGTCTTCTAGCGGCTTCTATACCCGACTTCAACCTTAAACGTCGTCAGGCTGTCGCTTCACACACGGCTGCTGTACATAGCGGTGTGTTTGTGTGTGTGTGTGTGTGTGTTGCTATCAACCGATCGTCCTAGCCGCAAAGCCGTGATTTTGAAGCTTCCCGCCTCGCCATGCTTTTTCGTATCGAGACCTACTAGAGTAACATTGGTCTCGCACAAGGCACTGTTCTGCATCAAGGCAGTGGCGTGCCTTGTGTTCCAACTCGGCACATCCGCCAGTGACAGTGAAATGGTAGGGCCCGAGTCTGTATACGCACGCAATCCAACCACAGCATGGCGCTCTGTATTGGGTTTCATTTCATCCTGATGTGCGTTTTTCGTATGCAGGCACCTGATGAGTGCCGATCGATCAGATGACACTGAACTCGGACGGAATGTCGCCTGTCTTGCACACAAGGTTTAGGCTTGTAGCAGTGCCGTTAGGTGCCAGGCCTAGTCGCATCACCAACCTCCCCACCCCAACCCTCTCTCCACTTTCCCTCCTGAATTCCATTTCGTAGGCAAACCCACGCCTTGACTATCGTGGTACCGGTGAAGTGAAGCGCCCTTCCTTGCCCCGGCGCGCGCGCGCGCGTTGGCCGCGTGCACACGCAATCGCGGACAATGTATGATGCCTACCTTTTTGTCAGAAGGCCCGTTAGTCAGAAGGCCCATTAGTCAGAAGCCAAATGGGGGATGCCTTATTGTCAGAAGGCCCGTTAGTCAGAAGGCCCACTAGTCAGAAGGCCCGTTAGTCAGAAAATCAGTTGGCATTCAGTTGCATGTTAATGTAGGGCTTAAAAATCTAGGAAACATGAAAAACGGAAATCCAGTTTGTATGAATATTTGACAAACACACACGTAGGGCAGTTACTGTAGGTCAGATTCTGACTAGTGGGCCTTCTGACTAACGGGCCTTCTGACAATAAGGCATCCCCCCAATGCATTGCTCACATTGATTGCCTTCGTCTCGTCATGTTATTGATAACATTCATTCGGAAACTTTTTTCTGTTCACCCCCTTTCTTACCACAAGAAATTCAGGTCATTGCAAGAAAATCAGAAGTTACATACAAACATGATTAAGGTCTTTGGGACAAGATAAAACTTGGAGAGTTGTTAGTGATTTTAACTTTTTTTGTGTGTGTGGCCAGATCCCAGTGCTAAATCAGTCTGATAATGAGGACATGCCGCAAGGCCAAGACTAGTAGTGTAAACTAGTCACTACTAGTACTGCTACTCTTAGCCTGTGTAGTCAGAAGCACTGTGGCGCACTCTTGCTGTTTTAAATCTAAAGGATAGAAGTAAGCTTACAGGAAAAGGGGCCAAGACAGACTGGCTGTTAAGCTTCATTCGTCTCTGCGTCTTTTTCACACTGCGGTGTTCACGGTAGATGTTTAAAGTGAAGCTGGACGGTCAAAATGTCGCCAGAACTGGGGGCTCGGATAAGAAACTGAGAATCTGATATACTGATGATTAAAAGACCAACGGAATTTAAGGCGATAAAAGAATAAACGGGGAGCATGCCGGTGTTCCCCGGGTTCTATGTTCCCCAGTAGCGCTGTTCCCCGTGTCTCTCTTCTCCAGTGTCGATGTTCCCCGACCGAAAAAGCGTGCCGCTGTTCCCATACCGGTGTTCCCCAGGTTCTCTGTTCCCAAGTAGCGCTGTTCCCCAAACAGATTTCAATGCATGTTAGCGCCAGTACGGGCCCTACTGTACAAGGAGAGGTTGCGCCGGGCACATCCCACATTCGCCTGATGTCTGTGTGTGCGTGCGCTGATGCGTGTGTGCGTGTGAGTGTTGGGTAGGAGGAGGGGGAGGGGAGTAGTGCTAGACCTGCTGCGAGTTATAGTTCTATTATACAAGATTTCTGGCAACGAAATGTCGTGGCAAGGAAAAAGGTTGGGTAAGGAATGTCATCGCAATGAGTTGTCACAGGGACATTCCTACCCGCCTCTCCGCGACCCTCCTCCTCCCTCCCAACCTCCGACCCACAGGGGACGGGATGGTTTCAGTAGTAGAGCATCGGTCTCGTGATCCAAGGGCTCTCGGGTTCGAGTCCTGTCAGAGGAAAAATTTGTTCTGCCTTTTCCATAGTGTCCCCCGTCTTCGAAATCACCTTCATGGTGGAAAAAGACGTAAAAACCCATCCACCCCTCCCCCCCCAGACCAGACACGCCCCCCCCCCCCCCCTCGGTTGTATGGGGACAGTGAGGGACAGTGGGGGGGGGGGGGGGGAGTTAAGTGCATGCATGGGTGGAGAGGGGGGGATGCGTGCGTGTGTGTGTGTGTGTACGTGGAGGTCAGAACGTGTAAAAGTATTCGATGGAACGTCATCAAACTGCTCAGACCCCATCCAGGTATTGAATCTCACCTGTCTGTCTGGTATTACCCGCGTGTGAATAACCACAGACTAAAAATGTATCTACCTTTGGCGGAAAAAAAAGGTTCTGCGCGGAGAGATAAACAAATTTACAAACCAAGCTGTCGGTGTGGTTCAGCTTCTATTAACTTGTTTTGTCTGCCTGCCTGATTATGTAATTATTAACTCTTCTGCTTGTACGTCTAGCCTGTATGCGTGTTTGTCATTCTATTCTTTTTACTTCTTGCTTGCTTGTTTGTCCGTTTGGTTGTTTCTTGTGTAATGAAAATATTCCTGCGATGTATTTTTCAGTATAGCTTCCCGATTATTATTCTTTCAAATTCCTAGAAAAAAAAAAAGATGAAAGTCGGAAGTATGCCCCATAGAATAGAATGTACGCGAGTTTTCGGCTCCTAGAGCCTTCATCAGGAAAAAGTAAATATTTACTTTTTACTTTTACTTATTTACTTTTTTCTGATGAAGGAGCCGAAAGCTCGTACATTCTATTCCCTATGGGCATACTTCCGACTTTCATCTTTTTTCTACTTGTTCTTCTGCCCACCAGTCCATTATTTTTAACTTTCAAATTCCCGTTTTGCACTTTGGAGGACTCTGTTTTTATCCACTCGTGCTTGAAATTATCACAATGGAAGCTCGCATAGAGCATGTGAATTCTTACAGTTCAACGAGGTCCGAAGCTTGATAAAATCAAATTTCATTATTTTCAACTTCATTGAAATCTTCTGCAGGCACTGAACAAAACAGAAGACGGACAATAAATTGTTCAAAATCATGTTACGTTAAAAAGTCAAATCAAGCATGCATCGATACAAACTACTTCGGACTTCGTTGAAGTGTGAGAATTGATAAAAGCAGGCATTTTCATCGTTTCACACACACACACACACACACACACACACACACACACACACACATTGGCGCGCACGCGCTCTCGAGGCGCTTGTTATCTTAAGGCAGCAGGGTCACCCGGAAATTACCAAAATTGTGTGGACTACATGTGCAATGAAAGCACTTATGAAGAGTGTTATGATTTTTTTTTTTAAAATCGTTGATTCCTATATTTAAGGCAAACACAGAAAAAAAAAAATCATACAACTCTTCGTAAGTAACTTGCAGAGGAGTTCAAGGTTCACGCAACACTCATATATCTCTGCAATTGCTACGGAAAATTTCAAGAGAATCGGACAATATTTTGTAGATAGCACCATGCACACAGTGCATACTGCCATCTGCCCATTATGACATCACAGGAATTAATTTTAACGTCGGTTTCAAAAGTTCTTTAGTTGTTTGGTCATGGCTATTGGCGACTATGGCATGTTCCTGGTAACCTGGTAAAATTCATAATAAAAAGGAAAACGGTTTGGGACTGTTGCCAACACAATTTGGGTATAGATTTCCAGGTGACCCTGCCTTTTTGTACGTAAGCTAAAATTAATGAAGGAAAAGGAAACGAGCTAGCGTCCAAGGCAAAACATTTATTTATTCCTGTACCATTGCCATGATAAGGATTAGAGGAATGTCAAAGCGATTTATAAAAGGATAATGCATAATTCCTGCTGAAAATTCTGATCAGATCTGAACAGACGTTCACAAAGTTGTATGAGATGTGGAAAAAAAGGGGGCCAAAACAAAACAAAAAAAAAAAAAAAAAACGACCAGAGCTTCTCTCTCAAAGTCAACGTGTCAAAGTCAGGGATGATCTCGGAAACGCAAAAAAGAAAAATATAAATAAATAAATAAATATGAATAAAGATAAATAAATAAATAAAAACCTTAAATGTCAATGTATTTTGCTTTGCAACCTGGGTCATGCTGGGTCTTATGCATTCAGGGTCAAATGGCTCACAGCGCGCGCCAGTAGCGTCCAATGGTCCACTGGCCTCCCACGTACTCCTGTCTCAGGCGGAGAAGGCGTGTCTCGAGTTCTCTCCACTTGCGGCTGCGTGTTGGTGTGACGCGTCGCCCCTCTCGTAGCGGAGGACCGCCTCCTCTGTCAGCGTCTGGTGGTCTTTCAGCTGGCGGATGAAGCACCACAGTTGGGGATGGCGGGTCCTGACGGCGTCGTTGAGTTTGCGGTGGTACGCTGCAAAAAAAAGACACGACACCATTGGCATGACAGAGAAAGCTGTTTGTTTAGGACGCGCCCGGGGGTGGGGGGTGTAGGGTGGGAGGAACACACATCAACAGCAGAGAACCGTGCTGTCCGAACTTGTCAATTATGCGAAATTTAAAGTGTTATATAATTGTATAGTGTGCTAGAAACAAACAGAACATTCAAGTTCCAGAAATAAAGCAAGGTGCAACGCCAAGCCGCGGTGACGAGTAACTGCAGTTGCCTGACGTAGGCTACGCGATGCATCCGAAAGTCTTTCCCAATTATTAAGTCAGTAGTCTCTGCAAGGGGACCAAATTTCTGTGTGCATTGCTTTCTCTAACATTTGCCAGTGCATACTGCTATTTGTGATTTTTCAAAAGGTATACTTAAACTCAACGTTGTTGTTTGTCCGCTGGTCCATATTCCAGGAAAACACGTTTCAGATGGGTGGGGGGAAGGGGCATCCGGCCTAGATGTAGGTCCTCCTGACGTAGTTGAGGAAGTCGTCCACGGCAGGATACACGACAACCAGACGCCTGACCTCCGGCCGCCGACCAGCGTGTTAAAGTTCATCTGCACCAAGGCTACGGAAGATAGCCCAGAGCCATGACCAGCCTCACTGTTTGTAGGAGCAAAGGATCCTGCTGGTAGTCGCCTGCGAGCCCCAGACGCTGAACCCGCTTCCACAACGCCTGGCCAAAGTGAAAGTAGCACCTGGACGTGCGAACCTGAGGCAGCTCGGTCTCGATAGAAGTGGAAAGTCCTACTTCAAAGTCGGTCACCACGAGCTGGGGTCTCCAATGGTGGTGAGTTTCACGGCAGACGGCTTGTTTGACGACTTGCAAGACCTGGCGGTAGTCTCCGTCTGTACGGTTGTCCATCAGCATATACACGAAGGGTATGGTGAACCCACCGAGGTTGCCAACAATAGTGAAGAACTGACCGAAAGGTCGTGGGTAGCTCTGGGACGTCGCGTCCATGTACACAGTCTGGCAACTGCTGAGATTCTCTCGTGGCGAAGATCCACACTCCCCAGCCGTTATCTCCATGGAGGCCCGCGCTCTGTGCATGGTGCTCCGGAAGGTCTGGTAGGCCGGAATGGGCTCCCTGTCACCCACCACCTTGAGCTCTCCGCAGTCTGTTCACTTCGCCGTTATAGACGCTCGCAGAGGGACGTGTTGGGTCCACCCTAACTTCACTGATGAGAATCTCGCGCAGCTGGCCTCTCTCTGTATAAGGGCAGTGTCGCTGGGATGGTTATGGAGGTCATGGTGGAGGACTCTGATCTGGGCAGTCGGGTCGTTGATGTCGAACAGGTTTGTTTTGACTCTGGCTCGGCAGTCTCTGTGCCAACAGCGTCAGTGGATTTCGCGTGCGGTCTCCCGATGCTTGTGGTACCTGAAGTCTTGATGCACAAGGACAGACCCGCCACATTTGCCTCTTATCACCGTAGCCATTTGTGAACTGTTGTGCATGAAATATGTTTTTCTGGTCCTATATATAACTTCTGAGATACTCCTTCCAAACGCACCCACCCCCACCCCCACCCCATCCTACTTACGTCAACCGTCCAATCATGTGTCAATCCAAAAAACAAGACGCTATGACCGACCCCCCCCCCCCCTCCCCCCCCCCCCCTCCCCTCTCCCCACCCCAACCCGCTTCTGTTGCAAGTGCACTGGTCAGAACGCCTGACACGAGTCAATCAAAATATGACGCAACTGTTGACACTGGATTCTGCCTGCATTTCTTGTAGGAATCATTTAATGCATTTTCGGTTTTGTGTTTTTTTTTTTCTAAAAAAATGACCCATGCGAAGTGACAGAATTATAATTGTGACTTGTGAGACAATACTACCGGTTCCCAAAATATGCATTCAAGAACCACGGTATCCCAACCTCCTAAAAGGCGCTCAAATTATCACCATTTTATTTTAAAAGAAAAAATAAAATAAACGCAAACCAAACCACCGCCAAATCAGACAACAACAACAAAACACACCTGATGCTTGTCTGCCTGTCTGTGTTCCTGTCTGTTCGTCTGTCCATGTATTTGTTCGTGCGTTCATTCGTGCTTGCATTTGTTGGATTTCGCGTTTGTCAGTATGCGTGTGCGTAAGTTGTCTGTGCAGGTCGTGGGGGAGGGATAGTGGGGCTGTGACTGTTAGGTTCTGTCAGAGAATGGCTTGATTCAGATTTTTAGGATCATAAAGGGTTAATCGTGATGAGCGCTGCTTGCAGTCTTCTGCGTTCCAGGTGCTCGCGCGCGCGCACGCTGACATATCAACATTTTGCAAATGATACGAAGGCGACATTGGAATTGTCACCTGAATTTGGTCGTCTGCTTCGCGTGTCAGTCAGTTTCCAGTCAAGTTATGCAACTTTATCCAGACTTCCTAGGAGATGAAGGTGGGTGGGGGCGGGGAGGGGGGAGGAGTTGGTAGCTTCAGCTGACTTGTCTTGCCTATGGAGGTGTAGGGGGTGCGGATACAGGTTATGGTGTGAAATGGGCGCACTGTGGCGAAGGAGGGTTGAGTGGGGGTGGGGGGGTGGGGGGGGGGGGGGGGGGGGGAGTGCACGGCAAAATTACAGATATCCAGCCAAAATACTTCTTCCTTCCCATCCCTCTTGCCTTCGCTACTCTATGTAAAGAGGAAAAATGATCGACATATCGTCATGAAATAGTAGACTACTGCTAAGGCACAAATCCAAATTCCGTCAATTGTTCTAAAAGCAGGTGTTTGGAAATCTTTATGTTTTTTGTGAAAGGTAAACAAAATAATAGGAAAAATGCACCCCCCCCCTTCCCCTCCCCCCGCCGAGAGAGAGAGCGAGAGCGAGAAAGTTGCACGTGCCCCACGCGTGTCAACTCAGGTTGTTCTCATTTTAACGGCTACATTGGAAGTGTCATCGCGCTTCTGTCGTCTGCGAAGCGTGTCACTTGGCGTGGCCCCCAGGGCGCATTGCCTGGGACCGTTCCAACGGATAGGGGGCGGTGGGGGGGAGGAGGGCATTTCGCTGTGAGTTGCTTGGTCAAATTAGTAAGAAAAAACGGTATATTTCGATCATGTATGATTCTAGAACGGGAAGCATGAATTTGTGACGCCAGAAAAGGGTTTTGACAGTGATGTGCTTCTTTTTACGCTTTGAACTCCTATCCCTTTATATCACACTTTGCGTGAGCTACACCTTTTTTCGCAACGGGCCATTTTAAATAGACGGTCTACACAGACCTGATGGGGTCATGCAAGTGCTGGCCTGCTGGTTCCAGCGGGGTCAGCTCTATGTTCCCTCAGCTCTATGTTCCCTCAAGTCAAGTAACATGTCATGTCATGTCAAAGTGACCAGTGGTAAAGCAGTGGTCAGAGACTGACCAGTGGTCAAGCAATGGTCTGACAAGTGGTCAAGCTATATGGTCAGTCTGACCAGTGGTCAAGCGACTACAGTCATAGTTGGCCTCTCTCTCTCACGTCATTTTCATTATTATAAACTCACGCTTGACCATTGGTCAGTTTAACCATTGCTTGACCACAGGTCATTATGACCATTGCTTGACCACTGGTCACTCCGACCATTGCTTGAGCACTGTCACACTGACCATTGCTTGACCACTGGTCACTCTGACCATTAGTTGACCTCTGGTCATCATGTAACTTGAACTGAGGGAATTTAGAGCTGAGGGAACATAGAGTGGTTTGTTAGAATTAGCTCTATGTTCCCTCAGCTCTATGTTTCCTCAAGTCGAGAGATATTTACGTCATGTAATATGGCATGGCATATGTCATGGCACATGGCATGATATGACATGGCATTATGACGTGACATGACATAGCATGTAACTTGACTTGAGGGAACATAGAGCTGAGGGAACATAGAGCTGATGCTTTAGCCCGATGTTTGCAAATTATTATGCATTCCTTTTTTTTTTTCTTTTCAAGTAGCGAACATTGAAACTGAAAGCACAGCGAGTTCAACAGTTTAACCACAAGTAGGTTTTTTTTTACATTTAAGCAGTATGATTGTTAGATTCTCCAACCCCCCCCCCCCCCCCCCCCCCTTCGACGGCGCCTTGAACAGTCTTTTCTTGCCATTCAACTCCCCCACCCCCTCCCCCTATACTCGATTACCGTTTTGAAACTTTTGTTTTTGAAGATTGTAAAAGACCTTTCCGGAATGACGACACATATGATTTGAGGACCTGATAACGTCGTCTACTGTGGGCCTAAAGGATGCAAATAACGGTGTTGCACAGTTTCGGCTTCGTGCGCATCCAGTGAGAATAGCAGTGGGTCATTTCTGATTAAAATCAATGCACCAAGCTTACAAAAATTGCCGATCGGCGTGGACAGCAATCTTTAGCGGAGTCGCTTGGTGGGTTGTTCGGTGTTGCACTCGACTCGCCCACCTGCATTTGCACTTTCCTCGGGCGACCGGGCGACTAAATTTGTCCAGTTCTGGTACAGGTCCATTGGACATAACATACACAAGTTGCAACTGTTTAATAATGACAGTAGGTTGATTTTACTGCGAATACACTATGCAATTACAAGACAAGACAGCTCGATCTCACCTGATTCAATGCAACCCATAGCATTTGCGTGGTTTTATTCACGTTTTTCACGATTCCGTCACGGCATGAAGCACATTCAGAAACAGGAGAGAGGGAGGGAGAATATGAGCAAGAATGAAAGCGTGTCTTTGGGAACGGGGATGGAAGAAGGGTGGGTGGTTTGTTTCAAAACATCATTTCGTTTCTTGACTGCTGGATTTAACGTCAAGCAATCTCACCGAGTCACGTCGCTGTTCCCCAGGTTCTTTGTTCCCCAGTCTCTATATTCCCCAGCCCCGGTGTTCCCTCAAGAAAAAAATCGAAATTCAGTCCCTAAGTTCCCCAGTTTCGTTGTTCCCCACCCTGTGGCGATCCCGCTGTTCCCCATTCCCGCAAATCCCCGGTCCTGGTGTTCCCCAGGCCCGCTGTTTCCCAAGTTATTGCTGTTGTGGTGTTGGTGGGTTTTGCTGACTTAAACGTTGTTACTGTTGTTTTCATTGCTATAGGCGAGGCAGTGGGAGGGCGTGGTGGGAGGGGGGAGGGAGGGGGAGGGTCGGGGTATTGGGGGTGGTGTGGGAGGGCCGTAGAAGAGAGGTTTCATGCCGACTGGACAGCGCTGGAACGGGGTCAGCTCTATGTTCCTTCAGCGCTATGTTCCCTCAAGTCAAGTAACATGTCATGTCATGTCAATGTCATGTCATGTCAAAGTGACCAGTGGTAAAGCAGTGGTCAGATTGACCAGTGGTCAAGCAATGGTCTAACTGACAAGTGGTTAAGCTATATAGTCAATCTGACCAGTGGTCAAGCGACTACAGTCATAGTTGGTCTCTCTCTCTCTCTCTCCTCTCTCACGTCATTTTCATTATAAACTCACGCTTGACCACTGGTCAGTTTAACCATTGCTTGACCACAGGTCATTCTGACCATTGCTTGACCACTGGTCACTCCAACCATTGCTTGACCAATGATCATTCTGACCATTGCTTGAACACTGTCACACTGACCATTGCTTAACCACTGGTCACTCTGACCATTAGTTGACCTCTGGTCATCATGTAACTTGAATTGAGGAACATAGAGCTAAGGGAACACAGAGTGGTTTGTTAGGAGAATTAGCTCTATGTTCCCTCAGCTCTATGTTTCCTCAAGTCGAGAGATATTTACGTCATGTAATATAGCATGGCATATGTCATGGCACATGGCATGATATGACATGGCATTATGACATGACATGACATAGCATGTAACTTGACTTGAGGGAACATAGAGCTGAGGGAACATGGAGCGAGGGAGCAGGCCGTCGACAGAGGTCACTGCATTTTCCCTCAGTAACCGTGATCCACGAGTTAGAAGACCTTTCGTTTTCTTTGATATGAATCCACTGCCATCACGGCATCTGTTTTCTGTAGGTTTGGGTGTTGGTGCCAGTCTTTCGTTGCCGTGCCCATTGATAGCTCTTTTAATAACTTTCTCTGGTGTTTTCTTATGGCGGCGAAGTTCGTGAATGAGACTGGGCAGTCGCTGTGATTTTCAGCTCATAACAGCTTTACAGCGCGATTTGCTGACGGCACCGTTGTTCAATTTTTGCAGAAATCTGTCCCACTTGAGCCGTGCCACATGTATTTTTTTTTTTTTTTTTTTTTTTGATATTGTCAGCTGTCAGCTGTGGTGTCCAGAGTGTTCTTCTTCGCCTTAAAATCTAGTTCATATTCTGTCCTTGACCGAAAAATGGCGTCGGTGTGAGACTCTAGCTTTCTTTCGGATTATGGCGATGGTTTGAAGACGGCATACACGGAGCATTCGGTGTGGAAATAGCATGCACATAGCCTTGGGCAAGTCTGCTGTCCAGAAATGTAGATCTGGCAGCTTTGGTCATGGTTTTTTCGTTATCCGATCTAGCGACGAGCCGTGATGTGCTGTTTATGGAGATTTTTCTAAAAGCGCCTCACACACACACACACACACACACACTCTCTCTCTCTCTCTCTCTCTCTCTCTCGTGCGCGCGCGCGCGCACACACACACACACAGGCTACACACACACACCAGGTAAACTGAGCAGATGCAACTGAAACAAAGATCAGTTATGCAAGTTTACTTATTACGATGTTTCTTCATTTAAAAAAAAATCCCAGTTATTAAAATGTAGGCAGGGCTTATAATGTGTGCTTTCCCCAATCCGCTTGGGTCTGACTTGGTCCAGTTAGGCAGGTGTTCTTGAAGAGACATGCAGCACTCGGTACTAATCTCAATGAAATGAGCAAAATGAGTTTTGGTTTTCTAACTACTTTGGTTTTAGACATGGCGCTTCAAAGATCAGTGCATTATGACCCGTCAGTATAAACATCCGTGCGTCAGAGATACCCTCGCGGCGGGCTGTTACAATGGTGGCTGATGGGCATACCTAGTCGAGCATTTTAGGATATACTGGCACCCGAAGATGGATGATTTAAGACAAGTCGTGACAGGATAGAATTGTAATTGAGTTCGGCAAGGAAAGATAGGCCTAAAGGAGATAGGCCTAGTTGTCGGATAAGTTCGTCATAGCAGACGGATTCTATTACCAGTCTAAGGGAAGTAATCCCCATACTGTTCATATTGGATAATCGTTCATTATGTAAATAGGATGCGAAAAGTGTTACGGGAACGTTGCCAAATAAAACAAACTGCCTGCTTCCAATCTTTTCTGAACATTACACTAGTGATGTGTAAGATTGAAAGAACTGATGTACGCAAGGCTTAGTTTGACAGCAGCAGCCCGCGCACAGAGAGAAGCTCGCCGACAGCATTTTCTCCTGACATTTTTAAAGATGCATCACAAGGATGAACCCACAGAATTACAGAAGTATTTGGCTATAGGCTAAACGCCTTTTGCTCTCATGATTAGTGTCCATTAACATGCTTTTGGATCACTACATAGTGACTGTCCCTTGGTTAAATCAGGCATAGTGTATACTACATTCATCACCGCTTCAATAAAGATTTAAATCGGTGGAAAATACGTGGTCCTTAAAAGTTCTGTCAGTTTGAATTTTGAAGGCGTTAACTGATGATGCATTAATGGTATCATATGGAAGGTTGTGCAACAGATTAATGATACGATTATTAAAAAAAAAAAAACAAACAAACAAAAACTGTGGAACTGGTTAGTTATGAAGTTGGTATTCTTAAGTTTGAAGTTGTGCCCTCGAGTCTTATCATACTTAGCCAAGGTGAACAGGGAAGAGGTAGCAGAGGGATCATAAATATTGTGCATGATCTTAAATACTTCGATGAGATCACATCTTAGTCGCCTGAATTCTAGGCTGGGCAACCAAAGTAGAGCCATACACTCCTCGTAACTAAGATC
>JADBJO010003973.1:37262-67262 GCA_016801955.1 Conus betulinus | reverse complement strand
CACGTCCCTGGCAGAAAGTAGGAGTTGATCTCTTCACCTGGAACAACAAAACATATATGGCAACTGTTGACTACTACAGTCCATACTTTCAGATTGATGAGTTACCAAGCACAACACCTGCTATTGTCGTCAGGAAACTGTCGGTCCACTTTGCCATTCTTCTGTGATCTGCATTTGGCCTAGGCAAACTTTGGCCCAGAGATTTCGTTTGTGGCAGTAACTGCATGTAGTACCAAAAGCTGGACATTGTTTTGGCTTATGTTTTCCGCCACAATATCTGCATGTGATAATGTTTCCAGTGGATCCAAAATTTTGGCGCCGTTTGTAATTTTTTTTTTTTTTTTTTTCCGTTTTCACAGCATCTACTTGTGGTGGATTTGTTGTCGCCATTGATTTCAGTTGTTCTTGTGTTGTTTCATGTGGAATACCAATGTCTATTGCTGTTTCCATTGTGAGCTTATCTCCTGTCAGGAGTTTTCTCTTATTTCTTGTGATGCAACACCTACAACAGTGCGATCACGAACCATTTCAGTTTTTAGATCTGCTTGGTAGCCACAGTTTTGAACTAAGTTGCGCAAGTCTGTGACAAACTTAGTGAAGGTTTCATTTGATTTTTGCATTCTTTCATGAAAAATGTATCTGGCAAATACTCTATTTGTTTTTGGTTCTGTGTGCTCTTTGAATTCCTGATTTGTTTTTGGTTCTGTGTGCTCTTTGAATTCCCGAGTCAGTATTTGAACATTCTTTGCTTCTGAGTCAGAGTCCCCAGGACTTTAAAAATATCTCGGCCTTTTTGACCAACCCCAGATTAAGAGGTAAGCAGCTCGTCGCCTCTGCACCTGTTTATTTCAGTGGACCTTGAAACATAGGCTTGTATGTTGCTGGAAGTCATGCCATTCTTCTTGTAAGATTTTGGCATCCGAGTTCATTGTTGGATTGCCTTGTGATGATGCCATGTTTGATTTTCTGTGCACTCGTGATTTTTTAAATTCTAATATACCAGTCCTCCAACTGCTTTCAGAGCCGAAAGAGAGGTCTTTATATTTATTTTCTATGCCGTTGACACGGTGCGTGTGGGAAAAAAATCGAAGTTTGTAGTTTACTACGAAGTGTTGAGGCGTAACGGAATGTGTACGCGGCAGCTGCAATGCTGCCTTTGGTTGAAAATGAAATGAAAACGTCGGTCGTTCGATCGGGACTTGCGTTTGATCTGTGGGCATGCGTTTGTTCGATCCTACTTCTGACACCATGTTTGAGTACGCATTGATTATTTAAAAGGTTGTCTTGCGTATGGGTGAGAAACGCTTGTTTCTGGACCCAAAGGTGCGGCTATCTGTTGATCTCTCTTGGGAAGTGTTCCCAAAGTAACCATCAAGGGAAATATGACTTATTGCCGGAAATAGTGGAAATGTGTGACATTTCCTAATCTTTACATGGTTCACCTTCACTGTAGGCAAAATGATCTGCTGTGGGTCTGCTTGGCCACATGGTAGGGAGCAATCTTGATCCTGTGCTGGGCTGGCCAGTAGCAGGAAGTCCCCAGGATCTGGCCACAAGACAAAACCTGGGCTTCAGGAAATGTGTGTGGTCTCAGCCGGCAAAGGATTAGTCTAGCATAAATATATAGGCCATGATTATCCATATCCACTTTAGTTCGTCACTTAGATTTTGGGTGGATTTTAACAAGTAGGAAACTTCTTCGGTTTTAGTCACAAACTTAGCTTAAGTAATTGGTACTGGAATACACTTAGCCCAAGTGCACATGTTGATTGGAGTCACTTGCTACAAAGCATTAAGACAATCAACAGTTTACATAAATCACCATAACAGTTTTCACCCAGAATAGGCATACTGTTATCCTGTCAGAAGGTTGCATTCAGTGATTGTGTTAATTTTTGACCATTTGCACAGTGGGTCAGCTTTTTTCATTTATGTTTTCTTTTTTGTCTTCGTTTTTTTTTTTCATTTGGATTGCCATAAGTTATAAGAAATACTTTGTTCATGTATTTGTGTGCCCTACAGATGTATCAGAATGCGCACTATCTTTTGACGCATCTGTAATTTCTCAACATTGATTAATAAATTCAGTATTGATGGCTTGCGGGTAGATCTGGGGTGGTCAGTCTTGTAACCGGGGTTAGGGTGAAAGGGAAGGGAGTGGGGGAGTTTGGCAGCTTCTCTGAAGTAGAGGGGGAGGGGGGGGATGAGGGAGTCCTCTCTCCATTCAAGATCAGGCGCTGCACAATCTGATAAGGAAAGGAAAGACAGGTATGGGGTTTGATCACTCACTCTACGCTTGCTTCAGAATTCTCCGTCTCATTGTCATTGGCGCTGCGCGCCTATAACGGTTTCAGTTTGCATCAAACATAAGCCCCACAGACCAAGGAAGAGTATGAGAGGAGGCTGAGGGGTGAGGGTTGAGACTGGAAAATGACGTAACTACTAATCCTAATTGTAGTCTGTAAGAGAGAGAGAGAGAGAGAGAGGGGGGGGGGGGGGGGGGGGGGGGGGGTAGTGCATGGTGTGACTAGCAGTTGTCACATCAGAGAACATATTCTATTGGAAGGGTTGAAAGTTCTTAGATTTTTTGCCCCATGTAGACTGTGACTGGAAATTGATTGATTACTAGTAATGTAGTACTCCACTGGTGTGATACAAACGATGCATGTTTGCCGCAGCGTGGTTTAACTTTTTCGTTGGAGTACTCCTATTTTGCAGAAAACTCTTATTTTGGATTTGGAATACTCTGAAGCCACATTTCGGGGTAAACAGATCTGTACAATGTTTGGCAAAAATATGATGAATACGACAACCTAAAAAGAGCCGACATGAGAAAAAATTCTAGAGATGTTCTCAAGCAGTAATTGCATGTACAGAGTGTATCAATAGTGGAGTGTGACCAAAGAGTAACCACTACCCCCTTCCTCACATCTAACCACCCCCCCCCGCCGGCTGTCCAAGAAAAGACGTATACGAAACAGCAGAGTTACCGGGGGACAAGCCAGGTGCAGGGGACAAGAAAGAATGCTGTGCGGGGGACATGTCGCTAGGGGGTGCGTGTGGGCGAGTATGGTTCATCGTCGGTCGAGGAACTGTCCCTACGAGCCAGGATGACCATTAGAATGTCGTCTGCTGTGTGTGTGTGTGGTGCGGTCCGAGTCAAATACTATTTCTTTGGTGGGGTCTGACGGGATGCCTGAGCTTCATGCAGTGTCGTTTTCTTTGTATGCGGCTATCCTACCTAACTCTACTTGCGCAGCTTTAATGGGGCCTAACATAGAGGCCCGGTCCTTAGGAGGAACGACATGTCCGTGTCTTTAGAGCCACACTCTGTAGGGAATCGGCCGTATGCATGGTCTCTGCACTCGCACTGGTTTGCCCCCTCCCCCCCCCCCCCCCCGGGATAATGAGGATAATGTGTAAACTTGTTTATGGTGTAGGTATTGAAGATGGCTGAGGATGTGTTTGAATTGGCCGATAGATTTACATTTTCAAAACTGCATTTACAGAGTTGACATTCCAACAGCCAAACATTGTATTATAATGCTGAAAAGGACTGGGGACCTTGGTGGTTACATTCCTGGAAGAACTTGGAGAGTGCATCTGAGGAGAACTACATTCAGCTTCACACTGCCATGAAGGTAAGAAATCATGACTGCAGTATTTCAGTTTCGCTCAGGTTTTTTTCTTTGAAGTTGTCCTATGTTACTTTGGTGTTGCCTTGCTGGGAGGCCACGAATCATCCTTTCAATGATGTGAATGTAATAGCAATTAGGGTAATTCCACTGTATGTGTGTTGAGTGTGCGGTTATTAATGTGAAGCTGAATATGACTTTTTCAAATCTAGATGCCTTCAAAACAGATGTGAGGTAACGAGGAAGGAGACTGACATTAATGCATCCTGTATGTGTGCGGCTTTCAGTCAAGGGAAAGGGGAGTGGGAGGGGGAGAGGTGGGGAGGAAAGTGGGATGGGTGGTAGAAAAGGGAAGGAGGGATAGGGATGATAATGATATTGACAAGGATACTTTTGTGGGATTTATGATTGACTTGGAGTCTTAAGATCTGGCTGAAGACTACACACCATTGGGAGGGCTTGATTCAGTGTGAGTGCGTAGAGGTAAATGTGTGTGTGTGTGTGTGTGTGTGTGTGTGTGTGTGTGTGGTCATATTGTATGAAAATTTTACGTTTTAAGGTTGATGACAGAATGCATCCATCCTTCGTGGCGTAAGCATGAAAGGATAAGAAGGGAAGGAGAGCTGGAAGAGGAGCAGAAGGAGATAAGTAGGTAGATTCATGTGGGGGGATGTGAGAAGGGGGGCAGGCACTATGCTTTATTTTACAGGAATAGGAACGTGGTGTTAATGTGTAACCTTGTTTTCTGCATGGGTATTAAAGACAGCTGGAGGAAGAGTCTAATGAACTGGCCAGTTGATTTACATGCTGGAACTCAGCTGTGTTCACAGACGACGTTCCAACGGATAGCATTGCAGTACACGCAGCAAAGGACTGGGATTTGGGTTAGTATATCTTGGGAGGAACTTGGTAAGTGCATCAGAGCGTGTGTGTGTGTGTGTGTGTGTGTGTGTGTGTGTGTGTAAAGTTTTATTTTTCAGGTATCCGGTTAAGTCCAGTCCAGCACTGCACTCCAATGCCGTTAAAACATCATGGCTATAGTCTGTCGCTCAGTTTTGCCTAGGGAGTTGTTCTAAGATCGTTTGGGTGTTATGTTGCTGGATGAGTGAAAATCTGCCTATTACTGATGTGAAAGTAATAATTACCAGGGCGATTCTATTGTGTGTGTGGACTGTACAGTAATCATTACAGAATTGAATGTTAATTTTTCAGATGTGTCAAAACGCCCGCAAAATGATCATAAGTATGGTAATAATGAAGGGACTGATGGTGGTATCTCCTCTGTGCGTGTTCAACTTTCAGTTAAAGGTGAATATTGACTGTGACAAAACGATGCAAGTCCTGACGTCGCCCTATGTCGACTGCTGGGCTATAAAAACAGCTGGATACAATTCTTTTTAAAGACATTTTTCTGTATTTTCCGTCTCTGTAGAGCTGTCAGAAAGAGGGATGGTCAAAGAAAAGCATGTTGCCTGCTCTGTTATCAGGTCAATAGAAACTTGTTGGTATTGAAGCATGTGTCCCCCAAACCAGTGTAAAGCTAAGAAATGCATATGACTGTTTTCAGCATTCTTGTTTCTATTTTAGAGATTTTTGATGAAGACTTGATGACATTGTTAATTTGTTGTCAACTGTGTTTAGTCATTGTATAAAGTCATGTTATTTATTCAGTTTGCATGCACTGTTACTGCAAGGGCTTTCACAACTTCACCTTTTACTCCTTCTGTACATGTCCCCGCCCCCTCGTTGCTTTTTTTTTTCAAGAACAACTGATAAAATCATTTTGTGTTTTAAGATGCTGAGGTATACAAGAAATGAGTGTAATATATTCGATGCACATATACATTGATGTATAATGAGGGTTTCTGGTTTCCTTGATTTGCAAGGTTTTATTTCCATACATTTGGTCCAGGAAGGGACGCCTATGGTGTGAGGTTTTCCTAAATGGCATCCAAGGAAACCACTGTGAAAAGAGCTTGGTAGATGCTGAAAAAAACTGGTTTAAAAAAATGCGCTTTGCAATTTACTGTGTGGTGAGTAATTTAGGTACTTTGTTTTAGAAAGTCATGGAATTGCAGTTGTGAGCTTTGCTGAATTTGATTTGTTGAACAAAACGTTTGTCTGGCAAGCTCAAAATGGTTGCAGTAATTTTGTTTGTTGCTGTACCGTCACAGTGGAAAGGGCTGGTTGGTTGAGGGGTTGGTGTCGTGGTCACCTGTATTACTTGGTAATGGGATCTTGGCACTTTTCAGACACGTAGGCTGGAGAGTTTACCTTTGTCTGGTCTTCTTGCAGATTCTACATGTGGACCACTGGCTGAAAGTTTTCATGAACTCTGCACTGCTTTGGACCGCCTTTGGTTGGGTGCTACCAGATCAGATCAGGTTCTGTGCAGGATCAGGTAAATATCAATCAATCAGTAATTGGTTGTTTATCTGTGCAGGATCAGGTAAATCAATCAGTAATGGTTGTTGTTGGATCAGGCATAAGTACTTACGGTAGTTGCCATGAAAAGGTAGCTCAGAAATGTCCCACCTGATGTAAGATGAGCATTTTTAATCTGATCGGAGATTTTATGGAAGAGATTTGAAAGCAATTCCATGATGCGTTTTAGAAAACGTCTTTTAATGAGATTTTTGCTGTTTTTATTGTCTTGGTTTTTGTTTTAGTATATAGACAATGAAATGTCGACTTCAAGGTGACAACTCTTGATGGGGCACTTTGTGGTCTGCTAGGCTGTAAGCTATATAATTTGAATGTAATGCTTGGGTTATTGAACAGTAGAGCTGACCACTCAGACTGTTCCATATCTTTTGATCTCCCTTGCATTTTTAATGGATCCTCAAGCATAGGCTCAAAGATTGTCCCCTACATTTTATACTGTTTACATAATGTTTTAGTTTTCGGCAACTTTTTTCCTCTCCACACTTTTTTTTTTATTTTCAACCCTTCCGCTGGCTGCTTTTGGGGTGCTGTTAGATTCTTTTTTTGAAACCTTGGTGGTGAGAACACCACAGAATTATGGACTGTGATGTGTCTCTATTTGAGACCAAGAGCACAGACGCAATCAGCCGTGTGTCTCTGATGAGTTCGATCCAGCGGACGAAAGGCCTAGGAGCAGGCAATACACATAAATCTGCCTTCAAGAGGGATTGTGATGGTTCCCTTATGCACCTGGTGAATGTTTCTTTTTGTATTTATAACATGTATTTATCTATTTTCTTCATTTTTTTCTAAATTTCAAATCTTTGCGAAGTCATTATTATAATGATGGAAGAATTGTTAACTACTCTTGTTTTTCACCCCCACTACTTAATTGTTCAGCACAATATAATTTGAATATTACAAAGATGTGGTTTTGTTTACATAATTCTTAAAATCCTTGTGTGTTAAACATAATTAAAATGCTCTCTCATATTAAAAAAATCAAGGAACACGCACTTAGGGATACGGTGAAGTTTAGCATACTGGTGTGGTCTGCCAGAGCTGCCAACCATCCAGCTTTTGGTAGAATTTATTATGGTCACATGCAAGTCATTCAACTATCTTTTTTATGTAAAAGAAATTCTACTTGCGAAAAAAAAATAATTGTTTATTCGCAGACTTTGTACATTTGCCATTCATAGAGCCAAAGCTGTTTTGAAACTTGCTTCTAGTTCAGCTACCTCCCACCGCTATCACGTCGATACAGCTGTAAGACCCTGAGGCAGAACAGAAGAAAAAGAATTCAGAACAGAAATGCAGATTCAGGTTGCTTTCTGCTGTCATGATGCGAGTGCAGCTGATCCGAGTCAGCAGGTCGGCCTGTGAAAGTGTTCAGCCTTGTTAGGAAGAACCTTACAGATTTTTGTCCCTCCTTGGATCAAGAGAATAAAAGCTGCACTAATGGTTCTGAAGTGAAAAAAATGAGCAAGTCAAGAGATGAAACATACTGACATTGTGCTAAAAAAAAGAGAATGGAAGAGCAACAATGTGTTGGTGGGAACAGTGATTCCATGAAAGTGTCTGGAATGTCATTGATTTGTTTTGGGTGCAGTAGCGTATGTATTTCTCTGAACTGTTAGAAATTCCACTCAATTTTCAAAAATATTTCTCTCGAGTCTTTTCAGAGGTTGGCAGCTCTGGTCTGCGGTTGTGAATGTCAGGGGTTTCCATTGAGCTGTATACTGTCTTGTGCATGATTGATCATATGATGCAGGAAAGACTTGTTGCACAAGACTGGCTCGGGTCTAATACAGCATGCAGTTCCTTCTTCACGCAAGACCCTAGTTTACAAACGTGCATGTAGAGTTGCAGCAAGATGACGACCCCCGATATGGTCATTAGCAGCGGTAAGCAGCATGAATCGCTGTATTTTTCAGAGATCTGGTCAAACTGTAACTTTTTTCCTTTTTTTTTTGCTTTCGAACACAAGGTTGCTGCAGGTGTGTGAACCAAAACCACTGGTGTGAATGGGGGCCACAGGTCAGTGCAACATCTTCCCAAAGCTGGATCCAGTCTTGCAAAGATCATATAAGTGCTTTATATTGGGGGGGGGGGGGGGGGGGGGCATATGTTACAGAGGATGTTTTTACATTTATGATTGTGGAATTTCAATAGTTTTATGAAATTTCAATAGATTTTTACAGGACAGGAAATAGTGGGATTGCAGTAGAGGGAATGGAAAATACTGAGTTCTAAGTCAGTCTATTAGCATATTTATTTTTCACATTGTTTTCAGTTTTTTTGTAACATGTGTCTGTTGATTTTGCAAGTGTATTTTTTAATATGTTTAAGATGTTATGGTTTGTAGTTTAACTTTTCTTTTCAGCCATAGTTGTCTTTTCAGGATTATGTGTAGCCATTGATTTAATTGAAGAAATTAATGTGGAGAGATCAGACAGAAAAATCATTATGTTTTGTGTTGTTTTTTTAGACGATTTTTTTTTCTTTTGGCTTGAGACCCTTGGTTTAGTTTTGGTGGTCAGTACTGTTTTCTTATTTAACTCTAAAAGGTTCTCTAGATCTCAGCTGTTTTTTTATGTTTCCATGTGGTTGGTTTGAATAGGCCATACTGTTGGAAAGGAAATATTTTGGGCTGATCTGGGAAGGTTTTGTTTCTTTTTGTTTCCTTTATTACTCTGGCTTAGTTAGTTCCTATTATTCAAATAAACGCTTTGTTTTGTTTTACTCTGTTTGTGGACTCCAGTCTGTTATATTGGAAATTTTTGTTTGAGTAGTTAGAAACAAAGATACTTAACAATCACGCACCTCACCCAAAATTGTAACCCAAGGGAAGTGAGGGTTATCAAGAGTTAAGTTCACTGGAACTAAAGAAATTTAAAACCCAAAGGACACAGGTTACATGTGAGTTCAAGACTTGGTTAGCCATACAGTTTTGCCATATCTTGTACATTTTGGGTGGAACACAAGTAGGATGAAGTAAACAGAAATATGTCAGGGAAGGGGGAGATCAAAGTTGAGCGGTAATTGCGCTTATGGAGTTTGACCAGGGTGGTTTCTTGATCAAAGAGCGACAACTCTCTTCCTAAATGACGCGCATGAAGTTTTGCTTCTTCATCAAAATGCCGACATGGAGGAAAAATACAAGCCCTGCCTTGAACTGAGGAAAAAAGCTGGCTTAAGAGTATTAATTTTGTGCCAAAGGTATGGTGATGAATTGTGTTTGAAGAAAATTAGTTTAAGAGAAACCCATTTTTAACATAGACTCTGCAAGATCATACATGAATCTACCCCCTCCCGTGGTCTGCAAGATCATACATGAATCTACCCCCCCCGTGGTCTGCAAGATCATACATGAATCTACCCTCCCGTGGTGCTGCAAGATCATACATGAATCTACCCTCCCGTGGTCTGCAAGATCATACATGAATCTACCCTCCCGTGGTCTGCAAGATCATACATGAATCTACCCTCCCGTGGTCTGCAAGATCATACATGAATCTACCCTCTCGTGGTCTGCAAGATCATACATGAATCTACCCCCCCCCCCCCCCCCCCCCGTGGTGATGGCAGGTGAAAGCCACTACACATAAGCATGCATGCACAGCACAGGCGCGCGCGCGCGCGCGCGCGCACACACACACACACACACACACACACACTTGGAGAGAATGTGTTCATTTTTGTTGCTGAACAGTACACTATTGGATAAAGAGGTCTGGTTGGAATGTGTGTGTGCTCGAGTGTGTGGAGGTGCAATATTTTCTTTTTCATAGTCTGTTTCCTATCAGTTCTAAAAAAAAAAAAAAACAACCATTGTCAGGACCTTGCAGTACAGGAAAGCAACTGTCGGTGAAGTGGGGGATGGGAGTGGAAGGGGAGGGCGGTGGCTGGAAGGTTGGAGGGGATAGGCTGGGGGAGAAACGGTACTGCTTCAGAGTACCTGTCCCAAGTCAGAATAGAACTCTGAACAGCACAATTTGTCTTTCACGTGCATTTAGCCTTTTGTGTTTTTTGTGTCTTTAAACCCAAGTCCTCTTAGAACACTGAACAGCACAAGTTTTATCTTGCTCTTGCTTCCAGCCTTATTTTTTTGTTTGTTTCATTTTGCTTTAAGCTCCAAGTTGCTTCAAATATTAACAGAGTTTTTGTTTCTTCTTCCAGGGTGGCTGCTGACGCCTCCAGTGCTGGTGAAAACACGATCGTTTGGACCGCTACTTGTTTACACTAATTACATTGTTAATGCAACGAAAGAAACATGTTTTTTTTGTTGTGGTGGTACAAATTACATTGCTAATGCAACGAAAGAAACATTTTTTTGTTGTGATGGTACAAATTACATTGTTAATGCAATGAAAGAAACATGCAGCAGGCAATATTCTACCAATGGCAGCTTTTCATCGACTAGACTCAAACTCGGTGAAGACTCGAACGCTTTTATGCTCGACAACGACGAGAACTCTTCAAAAATCTCATTCTCTCTCCCTCTCAGTCGCACATCTCTCACTCTTTTATATGTTATCTAAAGAATATTCTCGAACATACCAGTATTCTTTTCTAGAATATTCTGCATATCCATAAGCTGAACCAATGAAATCGTGATGAGCGTATGCGAATGTAATTCGGCCAGCTTCTACAATGGTATCGGACAGACAGAGAAAGAGACAAGCAAGACTACTAGCACAGTAACCTCCTTAGTCTGTGCTACCAGTATTAGACATCTACCACCACCAAGACTACTGGTGCTGGTTATTTGTTTAGCGTACTTTTTAGACACCAACCCATAGTTCTTTACAAAATTACATCATGACTTTCTTACATCCAGTCATTCATAACTTCATGCTTTACATTCACGATGGAATACACGTAGTACACAAACAGTACTCTGTGTATGATCAGGTAAACCTTTTACACACTGCTCATTACGGAAGATAAGAGTTGTTCAGCCTGTCTTGAAATTAGTAAGAGAAACTGAGGATCAGTTGGGTACAAGTCCATTCACGTATGTCAGGGACCAGACTTTCTTACTACCGTCACATGACATCATTACCATAGCCGAAACTTGCTGACGAGGCGTACCTTGTATACCAGTGTAACAAATTAGTAACCGGCCAGACACAGCCCGGCAAAACCACACATTCAACTATGGAGACAATTTTTGTCACAGTGGTCATAAATACGTGACCTTCCGGTACAAGAGGTCATCCTGGTGTCTAGGACGACATTTTGTATGGGGACTGACATTTGGTAACGCAACGTCGGCTTTTTTTTTTTTTTGGTGCCATGCAGTCGAATTTCACTCGTGCACAGCACACGTGCGCGCGCGTGCGCACACACACACACACACACACACGTACACACACACACACACGCGCGCGCGCGCGCACACACGCGCTTGTGCACGCATGCATGCACACACATCTCTCTCTCTGTACACACACACACACATATATATAGATATATATATATATATCTTTTGATCTCCCTTGCATCCTTAGATGGATCCTCAAGCATAGGCTCAAAGATTGTCCCCTACATTTTTATACTGTTTGCATAATGTTTTTAGTTTTCAGCAACTTTTTTCCTCTCCACACTTTTGTTTTGTTTTATTCAACTACCTTTCGCTGGCTGCTTTGGAGGTGCTGTTGGATTCCTTTTCGAATCCTTGGCGGTCAGAACACCACAGAATTATGGACTGTGGTGTGTCTGTATTTGACGCCAAGAGCACAGACACAATCAGCCGTGTGTCCCCTGATGAGTCCGATCCAGCGGACGCAAACCGTCGGAGAAGGCGATACATATAGATCTGTTTTCGAGAGGGATTCAAACCGTCGGAGAAGGCGATACATATAGATCTGTCTTCGAGAGGGATTGCGATGGTTTTCTCATGCAGCTAGTGAAGGGTTTTCATATTTATGATATACGTTTTCCCATTTACTTCATCTTCAATTTTTTTTTTTCTCTCAATTTCAAATCTTTGCCAAGGGAGAGAGGAAGTTGAGGGGACTATAGAGACGGAAAGGTCCAGTTCTGTTGTTGAGAATATCTCCTGTGTATTGGCATGGAAATTTCAGCTCCTAGCTTTCACTGACTGGGAACTGAATTGGCCTAACGTTTCTGCTTTAATACAAAGTCAGCCTTTGCTCCGTTGTACTTCCATAGACGATTCACAGTAGGAGACGGCGGCCTCAGCAGAAACGTTTCTTTTTCTGTCGATTTTTTTCTTAAATGGTTGTATCTGTTTTTTGATTCTGTCTCTCTCTTTTTCCATATAATGATTAATATACTTATTCCGAGCAGCGATTCTGCATACAGTCATATCACCCACCTTTGCATACGTCAGTAAATATAGAGGCAAAATTACTTTCGTTTTCTGTGCACACAAGTTGGCTACTGGTTGACTAACAATGTGTTTGCAATTTTTGCCAGAGATAGGACAACTGAGAACAAATTTGTAAATTCCTGAAAATAATTTTGATTTCAAAGACAGATTAAACACTGGTGTATTCTAAATCCATCGTAATTACAAAACAAAAGAATCGTCTGATTTCTTTTCTCTATTGCTTCTCTCTCTCTCTGTTGCTGCCTCCCCTAATTCGAAGGACTGTATGGGAAATAGAGTCAGAACTAATGTTGACTCCGAGGGAAAAATCCCCCTGTACCGAATAGCCTGGCGGAGATTCGAACCCGCAACCCTTGGATTACGAGTCCGGCGCTCTACCAACTCGGCTATTCCGGCCCCCGTATAGAGATCCCATCTTTCAAGTCTTTGAAAACAATTACCCTCTCCCTCTATTATGTAAGATTATCTTCCATTGACGGGAAGCAATCCTCCAAGCCCTGATATGGTCCCTCGTGGTCATCTGAGCTGTAAACATCATGAACTGGAAAAAAGAATTTACCTGTTGCACAGACTATCATCCAATAACTGGAGACACACACACACACACACACACACACACACACACACACACACACACCTTGTTCAACAGAGACTCTTAACTTCATTCGTTGGAAATAATTTCCCTCTACAATTTCCCCCATTGAGAGACTGTGTCACACACCCCTACCCCTATCCACTAGTTACATAGAAACTCGGTCATGGAAAGAATCTCGCTAGTTATATACTAGTCACATAAAGTTAAGCACAGTTTACATGTACCCGCATAATTTCCAAATATAAAAGCCACGATTTTGAAATTGGGAACAGATTTAATTCATTATCTTGTTCCAGCGTACATTGAATTTCATTCGGATCGAATGAACGGTTGTTGATTTACAGACAATTAAACAGAGGATGGGTCGAAATCAAAGTTCGCAAAATCTGTTCAGTTCACAAAATCATTTCAATAGTGGGTGTGGCCACCGCATTGGCGAGACATTCCACGCAGCGACTCCTCATCGAGTTGACCAGTGTTCTGATGACCCTCTGAGGGATTCTCTGCCATTCCAGTTGCAGCATTTGGAAGAGATCCTGGCGGTCTCTGGGAGGTGGATGGTTCTCCTTCACACGTCTCCCCAACTCATCCCACATATGCTCGATGGGATTGAGGTCGGGACTATACGCCGGGAAGATCATCCTGTTGATGCCGGCCTGCACAATGAAGTTTTCGGCCACCCAGGCCCTATGTGGCCGAGCATTATCGTCTTGGAAGACTGCCATGGGTCCTATCCGTTGCATGGTCGGAACAACGAAAGGCGCCAGGATTTCATCCCGATAGCGGATGCCTGTGAGGTTTCCATCAATATGGTAGAGTGGTGTCTTGTGGTGGAGGCTGAAGGCACCCCATACCATAACAGATCCTCCCCCAAAGGCCCTGGTATGGCGAACACCTGCATCAATGTAACGTTCACCAACACGCCTCCAAACTCTAGTTCGGCCGTCATTGTGTTCAAAACTAAACCGCGACTCATCTGAAAAGAGGACCTGGGACCACTGTTGTTGGTTCCATCTCACATGGCGATGGCAGAAAGCTCGGCGAGCCAGCCTATGGGCTGCTAGCAGTCGTGGTCGAACAGCTGGGCGACGTGATCTGAGGCCGAAGTGGTGAAGACGGTTTCGTATGGCTTGACGGCTGAGGATGGTGTTATTTGCCATATGAAGCTGCCTTTGGATGCTGGTGGAAGTGGTATCCCGCTGCAATAGGGCCTGCCTCTCGATGAAACGATCTTCTCTGGGAGTAGTCTGCCTAGGCCGACCTGACCGTGGCCTCTCTTCAACGCTGTTGGTCGCCCTAAAACGCTGATTCAGTCTAACAATAACTGAATGATGCACACCAAGTCGTCGCGCCACTTCAGCCTTTGCAATGCCATCTTGTATCCACGCAATCGCCCTGGTTTTGTCAAAGGTGCTAAGTTTTCTTCGTGGTGGCATGGTGAGAAAAGGGCTGACAGTAACCAACCCCGCGCTAAAACAGCCAAAAGAAGGGGCACAAAACTCACTTGAGAGACTGCTCTTGCACGGGAAAAAGAATTTTTCATTTTACACATCTTGTGTCGCCAGCAAGCTTGATGCAAAACAGGCACAGTTAACGCAACTTTGCACTTTTTATCCCGCGCGGTAACGAGGTCACCAAGACCCCCGTGCGCACTACCAGTTGACACAGGCTGGATTACACACTGCTGTGTGAGATTCCATCATTGGTTGCCGCATAACAAAAAAAAAACAATGTTTTTTGAAGGGATGAATCAACCCCATGTGTGCAAAGGCCTGTGCTTAACTTTATGTGACTAGTATATATAAACATCCTGGTCTCTACCATTGATCAAATGTGCAATCCCACCTGTCCTCCCTTCATTTGAAACCAGCTGTGTCATTAAAAAAAAAAAAAAAAAAAAAAAAAGAAAGAAGAAAAAGCCAACACAGCTCATGCATACACGGCTGTCCTATGGAACGCAACTCGCACAAGGCGAAACCACCGGTGGTCGCAGTGACACGGTTCTATTTTTAACACAGGCTATCGATCTGTACTGCTATCGATTTGAAATCAATCCATGTCTTTCAATCCAATCTTTCCCATGTACAGCTGGGATAGTTCCATGAACTGTTTCACACGCGCGCGCGCGCGCGCACACACACACACACACACACACACACACACACACACTGTCTCACACACACACACTGTCACACACACACACACACACACACACACACACACACTCTGTCTCACACACACACGCTACATCCCACATACAGGCCACGCGCAAGAGTACAAATATACGTGCAGGTAATGAACATGGATATTTACATCCTGTATTTTGTATATATCTTATTCCAGTAACACACCCATGCACTCACGCGCGCGCGCGCGCGCTTACAAAGACACGCGCGCGCATACATACACGCACGCACAGACACATGCACACACATGTATGCACACACACGCTCGCGCTTACGCACGCACACGCACGCACTCGCACACAAAAGCATACATACACACACGTCACTTCCCTTCCTCTTCAACACATTTTACAGCTTAACAATTCGAAAGCCAGTGTTTATCTCTTTATTTCGTCTGGCAGACAGGGATATCTATACATCCTATCGTTCTGCATGATTCTGAATAAGTCCCCTTATTTTCCCTGACTTGCTGGTGCTGTTGTTAATCATTTCATCTCACCCATACTCATGATACTGTTAACGACAGTGGTCAGTTATTTTGATTTGAACATGCACTTTAAATAAAACAAAACAAAAACAAAAAAAAAGAAAAAGACACAAGCAACGTTAGGTAGGCACTCGAGGTCTGACCAGCGTAATGGGCTAATACGTAGGTCAGACATCTGCTAAGTCGAGCCACGAGACCCTCTTCTTCAATCATGCGCAGTGCGATCTCAAAATTTAGCGGATGTGGTGTAGCGTATATGGACTAGTCAGTGACGCCTCATTAATGAAACTGAAACAGCTTTCCTACTGGTGTTTTGATGTTTGCTTATGTTCACTGGAAATAGGAAATTTCATGTTTTGTTGTCTCGTTTCTCCTTCTTCTTCTTTCCCTACTCCCCTCCTCCTCCTCCTCCTCCTTCTTCTTCTTCTTCTTCTTCTTCTTCGTTGCCTCTAATTGCATTGCTAAGAGCCATGTGTCCACCAACTTGTAACACTCGTAATCGTGACTTGTTGTAATTAATTCATTTGATCTCGCCTGGCATGCAGAGAGAGCAGAACGCACTGTATCTTCTTTCCTGATCCATTCGTTCTGTACAATACTGAACGCGTCAGTATTTTTTTCTCCTCTCTTCTACTGGTGTTTACTTTTTTCCCAGCAATGTCATGTATCTCTTACTTCAGCGACAATAGTCAGACATGTTTGATTTGAACATGCACTTTGCATCAAGCACAACAAGCCCCGATCTCATAGTATGTTTAATCATCCTTAATTGACATGGGTTGTATAAAGGAAATATAACTACTGATTTAATAGAAATTTGGCCGTTGTTGTAGCTACAGGTATGAATAAGCTTGTTTCCACACGTGGTCTTTTGCGCAGGTATGAACGCTTTATTCGGTTCTCAGCACCAAAGCTGCAGAAACTGTGTAAGCCCTTATATGCATACCCACGTGGGTGTGTGCCCTGCCTGTCCTTCTTCACTACGTCATCCCTCTTATTAACCCTTCTGCTGGCACTTTCCGAACAAATGCTCCACTCCCACACAAACGCCGGGGTCTACACAAACTGACACAAAAAAAAAAGGGGGGGGGGGGGAGGGAAGACACGCACGCACACACTCGAAAACGCGCAATTCTGTAATACTGCTTTTATTCGTTCTTAAGCAAACGCACAATGAAAAAAAAGAGACCCACTGACCAGTGAAAACAGCGGTAACCGAAACGAATGACGAAAATTACAACAGATAATCCAAATTTCTCACAGAAACCGTCCATCCACACCACAAATTTAAAACCAGCAAACAACATCGAGCTCAAATGAAACCTGCACATAGGTTACCATTTCAGCACAGAATGTGGCGAAAGGGAAACTTGAATTATACACGATGGCCAAAGTACTTTACATATTTTCTGTGGCACTCAGATCTCAATAATCCTTTTCAAGCATGCCCTCTCCCTGCCCCCCACCCCTCACCCCACCCCTCCTCCTGCCAACCCCCATGAAAAGACGAATGCTGCAGATCTATTTTAAAACTGTTGTTGTTTTTTTTCCAATAGGCCTACCAATGTATTCGTGATCCAACACACACACACACACACGTCTTAAGACATGCTTTACTATGATTAAAAACGGAGTCATCTATTAACGGATATAAAAATGGATAATGTGCTCTAAACAAGAGGAAGCCAATGGCAATAAATGATTTACATTGAAAAAATGGATAAACGTTTTCAAGTATAGATATATAGACAGCATTCTGTTTCTTCAATAAGGTTGCATAAAAAAGTAATTAGAATTGCTTTTTGTTCAGCAGTACACGAGAGAGAGAGAACATTGTGTAAAAAAAAAAGAAAATATTGTGCCAAATACGAAGTCACCGTCGGACTAGTACACAATTCCTTGAGCAAACAGCACTACAGGAAAGAGATTCAAAGACATTGTATAAACTGTAACTTTTGTATCAAACCCAACAAACAAAAACAAAGAAACGAACAAACAAAACGAACTGTGCATTTTGTATAAAATCGGAGCCGTTAGTCTGTTCAAATGTTTTTCAAACAAGAAGAAGAAGAAGAACGGCAAGAACAACAACAACAATAATAATAAAAACAAATAGCAGCAACAACAACAACAACAACACTACTACTACTAGTAGTATAGCAGTAACACTAATACTAATACTGCTAATAATATATCAATCGTCTGACAAAGCTCGACTTCAAAGTGAAACAAACAAATCAAGGATGTAAGTCATTATGTCCCTTTGAAAATATCCTCAAAAGGTGTGTATGTGCCTGTGTGTGTTTTGCGTCTGTGGGTGCGTGCGTGCGTACGTTTATATATGTGTGTGTGTGCGTCCGTGTGTGTTTCGTAGGTGCGTGCGTGTGTGTGTGTGTGGGTGCGTGCATGTGTGTGTGCCCGCACTCGCATCTGTGTGCGTGCGTGTGCATCGTGTGTGTTTGTGTGTGTGCGTGTGCTGTGTGTGTGCGTGTGTGTGTGTGCTGAATTCAAGGAAGTACAGGCAATTGGACAAAACATTTTGAAAATATCTTCTTTAAAGAAAAAGAAAAATCACCTGAAGATCAAGACATGCTGTGTCGCTTCAATTCTCGCCTAGAATACACGAACTCCAAAATCCGTAAAACACAAGAATATAGAAAGCAACAACGACGATACGAAAGACAAAGAAATTGACGAGGACGGCGACAACAATGATGAGGATGACACTATAAAATGTGTGACTCATGATTTAAAAAAAAAAATCTTACTAAGACTTCTAGCCTTGAAACAAAAGCGTGAATATCTTCCTCGCGCAGTCTCACAACAATCATCTTTGCCATAGTTGTAAAATAATAAATGTTTCTGATTGAGCTCCGGAAAAAAAAGTTTTTTATCTATAGATCATAAAATCACATCTACTTCTTCATTATTCATCATCATCATCATCATCATCACTATCATCATCATCATCATTATCACTATCATCATCATCATCATCTTGTTCTTTTTTCTTCTTCTTCATCCACCTCCTCCTCCTCCTCTTCTTCTTCTTCTTCCTCCTCCTTCTCCTTTTCTTCTTCCTCCTCCTCCTCTTCTTCTTCTTCCTCCTTTTCTTCTTCTTCTTTCTTCCTCCTCCTCCTCTTCTCCTTCCTCCTCCTCTTCTTCTATTCCTGCTTCCCCTCCTCCTCCTCCTTCTCTTGTCAGCAGAGACAGTTTGCACAGAGTGTCAAGGTCTGAACACTCGAACGAGGCTGGCATCTTTCAGAACCATGAAGCAAGCGAACTCCTGCGCCATTAGGATCATCTCTGCTCCTTTGACGCACAGGAAGTTGTCCGCGCAAAGATCCTGGAACCGGAAGTAAGGGGCAGGCGAATCAATTTCCAAGAACACGATCATCTTGTTTCCTTTGCTGTCCTGAAACGAAAGTAAAGGTTTCTTGGAAACTAAGGGTGGTGTTTTTCCATTCGTTTTTAAACGCTTGTGATTCCCTCGCTTCTGTGGGGTAAGTAGTGTTATTTAAAGACAGTAATGTGTTCTCCTTCGCACAACCAACTGCTATTACTCTTACAACAGTATTGTTTGAACCGGCGCGCGCGCGTGCGCGCGCACACACACACACACACACACACACACACACACACACACACACACACACACGCGCGCGCGCGCGCGCGCGCGCGCGCGGTGTTATCAGGCAAGAAGAGGGCAAGATGTCACCTTTTTAAACTATCATTAAAGCATGATAGCCTCAGAACATATACAACTTTGAAAATGCTGGTCAGTTTGTATCAATATCTTCACGTTCAATGGATATAAGTCACTTTGAGTGGATCCTCATCCCAACCACTAATCTATGCTGAAATTCTATGGATTATCTTCTTTTTTTTTCTTTTCTTTCTTTATTTCCTATTTTTTTAAAAATCTGATTCGGAGTGATCAGGCTGAACTATCCACAGCACAATTCCAAAGGATTCGCCCTTGGACTAGACTCTGTCTTTCCATCCACTTGGCTATAAATGGTTCAGTGGTGCTATTGCAAAAATTTGCTTGCTGACAGACAGACAGACAGACAGGCAGGCAGACAGACAGACAGACCAACGGAACAACGAAGGCAAACGGATTAAAATATAGCTTCCAAGTTCAGAACGACAAGCATAACTCCATACGATATTAGTCATCTTTAATATACAAGCTTCGACCGAATTCGTGGAAAACCAGGTTTTTTCCCCAATATGTTGCATGCGATTGTTCAAATCTTCTATCAGTGGACCATATTCTTTTTCATTGTTTAATATCAACTTCATTATATAAAAAAATCGAACGTCGATGTGACTGTACATGATTCAATCAAAATAATAACCCATAAACCAGAAATTGTGTAAATAGCAAAAATGCTTTCCATACATCAAATGATTAGATTTTTAAAAAATAAACGCTCCCGTCCCCTCGCTTTTTTTTTTTTTTTTTTTTAAGTCTAATAACCCAAGTGTGCGGCCCTATGTTCCTCAAGGAATCAAGACGCATAAGCATCACCAAGTGTGAACAGACTCTAACTTAAAGAACTCACTCACTCACTCACTCCCTACCTCTGTTGCCCAGGCCTGCACATTCGGGGGCAAAGGAACAAACGATCTGCCGACCAATCGCAGCACCAGAATCTTCCCGCACGTCGCGCGGATCTGTGCCACCCTCGGCGGCAGCGGGACGGCATGCGGACACGGAAACGGAAACGGCAGAAAGGGCGCCCCCATTAACCCCAAAAAGGGCAGGACCACTTCCCGGTGCTCCACTTCCACTTCCTGTTCCGTCAGCTCAAGGTCGCCGCTTAGATCGTCCGTGACTTCCGCACAATCTGGAAACGCTTCCTGCGCCCTTGACCTTGCCCGTTGCCATGGGGACTGGTAGAAGGTTCCATCAAAGAGGCTGGCGAAGGGGTTGGCGCGGGGTTGAGATGGGGGTGAGGTGTGGGGTGGTTTAGCTGGAGTATTGGTGGTGGTGGTGGCGCTGGGCTGGCCTGGGAAGAGAGTTGGTGGTTTTGTCAGAGGATTGCTGACGTCTCGTTGGATATTGAGACGGTCATGCTTTCTCAGTACAACTAAGTATAGTATTATTACTATAGGGTGTGTCTTCTGTCTGTTTGTCGCTATATCTATCACTCTCTCTCTCTTCTTTCTTTGTCTGTCTGTCTGTCTGTCTCTCTCTCTGACTCTCTCTCTCTCTCTCTCTCTCTCTCTCTCTCTCTCTCTCTCTCTCTCTCTCTCTCTCTCTCGTGTACCCTTCTGTAACTCATGAACAAAAAGCAGCTCCATTTTCTTTTCCATGCAACCTTACTGGACAAAGAAAGTAGATGACTTGACCATTAAACCCAACAATAAGCCAGACAAAGACTAGTAACGTATAAGATACGTGCCATTGTCATTCAAAATCACATTTAAGCTTTTAAACATCAAATCGTTTTAAAACTCCTACCATGTCTCAGCCTCCGATTATCGCCCCGTCGCTCACTATCAATGCTTACAACTTGGATCATGTCTCAAGCCATTATCTTACTCCTTTGTACGAACTAAAGCAAACTCGTGTGTAGACAAGAAGTGTTGATGGTTTCGGAAATCATAGGTAAAAGACTATGTTAATAACAAAAACAAGACAAAAGAAGAAAGAATGAAGGAAAGAAGAAAGAAAGAAAGAAAACCCGTGAAACAGATTGTATGTCGTGCATACTGAGGAGAAAGAAAAGTGAAGAAAGAAAACTACTTTGAGGCATAAAACATACTAAGCATAGCAGAGTATGGCTACAAGCATGGCATACCCACCACTGCTGGTGCAGACGGACAGGCAGAAAACAAGACACAGTGTATGTTGCATCATCAGTAAACACGATCTGTCGTACTAATGAATATAAGATTGATATATAAAACATGCCTGCCTGCACAGTACAAGGCCTAGAGCTGTTTATAACTAGTTTGGGTATACTTTACTTTCCATATGGGAATAAAGAGTTTGAGGCCAATTCATTAAAAAAAATAGAGTGGTGGTGAGGCGTGTGTGGTCTGGGTGCATGTGAATCTCTCCCCCCCCCCCCCCCCCCTCTCACACACACACACACACACACACACCCACACACACACACACACACACACACATACCTCAAGCGTTAAAAAGGTTCACAAACAAGGCTGAAACAGACTCCACGGTTGCTGAAAAAAAGAAGAAAACATACCCAGCATATACGTTTCCCAAGCTGACTGCGATCTGAGAATATTACTTGTTTCATTTTTTTTCTGATTTCTGTGAGGTTTGATGAAGGCCATATTTTTCAAAAATTCACTCACCTCTTTTGTATTCTGTATTACTTAAGCGTCACTTTTTTCATTTCTGGATTGACTAAGCATTATTTGGTTTCTGGTGTCTGTTCAGGGATTTTTATCATGGCTCAACACTGTTTACTATAGCATTGGATTACCTCCAGATTGCAAAGATCTGCACCATTTTCCACCCAAAAAAACTTACCCTGGAGTTACGTCCCCATAAACCTCCAAAAACCTGAGACATTTTGTGCTCTCAAAGTACACTTTTAAACTCCAAGTGCACCCTCTACCTTCTCCCTTATTAAAAAGTGACTGAATCCGTCCCCTGAAACTATAATTCAGTTTTCAATTCTTCCGCCTATAGCAAAGAACAATCACTCATAGTAGCATCGCTAAAGGTGGTGCAGAAATGCAGCGCTGACGCTGAGATTGACTGTGGCATTAATATTAGGTCCACTGTTGGGATGGCGCTGAAATAGTTATGCACATGTGTGAAAAGGTGTGATCAGTTCGTTCGTTTCGCCCGTTGACCTGCTCAGGAATATGGCTATTTTAGTCAGAAACACCCGCATTGTGTAGTTTGAATTCTGGGATAATCGTTTTGTTTAGGAAGCAAAGATCTGATAGGTGTTTTCCCAGCCGTCAGTTGGAACTTGAGCAGACATTTGAGCTCGCTGGCAGATGGCGCCTCTCACAGACGCGATCTGCATGCGTTCTGGCCTCCGATCAAACGTCACTTCCGGGTCACTCAGCCGTCATGGATTGTTAATTGAAATCACTCATTCGCCGTTTCTATCAGTCTGAGCTGGCTTCTCTAAATCAAAAGGTATTTTCCCCCATCTTCTCTGTCATCTCAGTGCCATTTAACCCACGCCGCCGCTCGTTCCGATCCCCCCGTCACAGTCACAGCCCGGCCCGGCCCGCCTCAGCCCCGACACCGGCAATCCACAGGAAGCAGTCAATGTCAAGTCATCAAGAGGCAACCCACCAGAGGAGACACTGCGCTGCTACCGAGTAACTTCGACTAAATCAAAAAGTCACTTAGTTGTCTGTATATCAGTTCGATCCATAGGACTTGGTGGTATATAGGCTAATATAGATATACATAGCTGACTATAAGAGTAAGAAGCCCTAAGATTGCAAAGAGAGGGACACCTATGCAAAGGCACAATTCTAGAATGGATCAATCAACGAACATTTCACGAAAAAAAACCTCTGCGCATCTATGGAACTAGCCCTAAACCTAACCAGACCACATTCCCACTTACAACTTCAGAAAATGTAAACGAGAGAGAGAAAAAAAAAAAAAAGCGTTCTTGCCGTTCTTGATGTGTGTAACAGTGACTTGCCCTGACCGTGACATTTACGTTCAAGTAAGGGAGTTGGCCTCACAGGCGAATGCCCAAATTTCCTCCCCCCAAATCGCAAGAAGTCTCACAGAATTAGTCAATGAAGTACAAAATAATATTTATGAATAAAAGACAGAGGGTGAAAGACACCGTCAAAGTTTTAGAAACTGAGTTTCTGATTCAGCCTGTTTTCCTTTAAAATTCACTTACTCTTCGATAAAAGCAAGAGCAGCCTTTTTTTTTTTTTTTTTCCTATGCTCCAAAAATAGCAATGACCTAGAACTGGTAGGACGAACTGTCGCCATTGTTACACACTCTGACACTCACCTTCAGCTCCTGCGTTCGTCGGCCTGTCCACCGAACTCGCTCTGCACGTCGCTTTGTGACGTGGCCAGTCACGTGACTGGCACTGGGTGGAGCAGTAGCGGACGACCTTGCAACGAGAGCAACGTCGTAAGGCGTGGCGTTCGCCTTCTTTGTTGCACATCCCCACACCTCTCCATTGGAGCGTCTGGTCCTCTTTCTCTCTGCAATTATTCATCATATACTACTGGCAAAAGTTAAGGCCCATTGCCAACGCTGTCTCCCAGACCAAAACACTACAGCCAATGTTAAGAAGAACGGACGCAAAATCTTCCAATTTATTCAAGAACAAATTCATTGGACCATTGCACGAAATCAACAAATCAAACTCGGACAGCAGGCTGTAATGTCCAATCACTCTTCCTCAGGATCGTCACATAAGCCACAACTGAAAACTGCACCATTCAGTACCGAGTGTAGCCACCGTTTGCCGCCAGGCAAGCGGCACAACGTCGACGCATGGAGTCCACCAGGGTCTGAAGAGTGTCCCCGCGGTATGGCCTGCCACTCCTGCTGCAGAAAAGAGAGTGAGCTGGGCCACGTCAACAGTCGGGGGGGTGGTTTGTGGGCTACCCGCCATCCAGGACATCCCAGAGGTGCTCAATTGGAGCCAGATCGGGTGAGCGAGATGGCCACTGCATCTGGATATCCGTTCTTGCTGCAGATGATCGTCCACGACACGGGCTCGGTGTGGACGGGCGTTGTCGTCTTGGAAAACAGCAGCGTTACCCATGGCCTGAAAGGGGCAGGCTGGATCAGGGGCCTCACAATATCTCGTCACGGTACCGCACCCCTGTCAGCATGCCTTGAATGACGTACAGGGCAGTTCTGTCTTGACGACTGAAGCCATCCCCAGACCATCACAGAACCCCCTCCGTAACGATCCACCTCACGAACTGTGGCGTCAGCAAAACGTTCTCCTGGCCTTCGCCACACTCGGGTCCTGCCGTCATTGAATGCCAAGGTCAAGCGGGACTCATCTGTGAACAGCACTCGAGACCATTGCTGCCTCGTCCAGCGAACGTGATGACGACACCAGTCTGCCCGTGTTCTGTGAGCTGGAGTAAGTGGTACTCGTAAGTGGTACTCGGACTGACAGCCTGAACTCGTGCAAACGGTTACAAACTGTCCTTCCTACTGACATTGACATTTGCAGCCTGCAGGAGCTCACGCCTTAAGGTGGATGAGGTGACAGTCCGATTGCGTAGGGCAGACAGCAGGAGGAATCAGTCAGCATGTCTGTCGGTACACCGAGGACGGCCTGGTCGTGGCCGATCCTGCACGCTGCCAGAGGCCTGAAACCTCTCTACAAGACGTTGGATGGTGGAATGGGACACACGTTCAGACGCCTAGCCACCTCGCGGCCAGAAATCCCTTCGTCAATCAACGCTAAGGCACGTCCATGATCGGCAGGGTCCAGTCTTTGCCTTTGTGCCATGCTTTTTGGGCTGGCGTAGACGACCGTTCTGTTTACAGATTTGTGGCCAACGGCGTCTGATCGGTGTTCATGAACGAGGTGCCATGCACGTGCATCATGATTGACCACGAGCATTTCGCCCTTTTTTTTTCAAACTCATATGCTCCCACAGGCACTTGTTTTAAACGGTTTTTACGTGGTTTTCCGCACGTGCAGCTGCGCTCCACCTTGTACCGCAGTGGGTTTTAGGTGTTTGTGATCTGTTAAGGAACATCTGTTCAATATGTCTAACCATGTTTGGGTCATTGTGACTTCGTTTCAAGCCTATTATTTACACACTCAGACAATAACGTCAAAATGACAGGTGGCCCTTAACTTTTTGCCAGTAGTATAGTTCATTGCACATCCTGCACCTCTCAATTGGAGCGTCTGGTCCTCTCTCTCTGCAATTATTCATCATAGTTCATTGTACATCCTGCACCTCTCCATTGGAGCGTCTGGTCCTCTCTCTCTGCAATTATTCATCATAGTTCATTGCACATCCTGCACCTCTCCATTGGAGCATCTGGTCTTCTTTCTCTGCAATTATTCATCATAGTTCATTGCACATCCTGCACCTCTCCATTGGAGCGTCTGGTCCTCTCTCTCTGCAATTATTCATCATAGTTCATTGCACATCCTGCACCTCTCCATTGGAGCGTCTGGTCCTCTCTCTCTGCAATTATTCATCATAGTTCATTGCACACATCCTGCACCTCTCCATTGGAGCGTCTGGTCTTCTTTCTCTGCAATTATTCATCATAGTTCATTGCACATCCCGCACCTCTCCATTGGAGCGTCTGGTCCTCTCTCTCTCTGCAATTATTCATCATAGTTCATTGCACATCCCGCACCTCTCCATTGGAGCGTCTGGTCCTCTCTCTCTGCAATTATTCATCATAGTTCATTGCACATCCCGCACCTCTCCATTGGAGCGTCTGGTCCTCTCTTTCTGCAATTATTCATCATAGTTCATTGCACATCCTGCACCTCTCCATTGGAGCATCTGGTCTTCTTTCTCTGCAATTATTCATCATAGTTCATTGCACATCCTGCACCTCTCCATTGGAGCGTCTGGTCCTCTCTCTCTCTGCAATTATTCATCATAGTTCATTGCACATCCTGCACCTCTCCATTGGAGCGTCTGGTCCTCTCTCTCTCTGCATTATTCATCATAGTTCATTGCACATCCCGCACCTCTCCATTGGAGCGTCTGGTCCTCTCTCTCTGCAATTATTCATCATAGTTCATTGCACATCCCGCACCTCTCCATTGGAGCGTCTGGTCCTCTCTTTCTGCAATTATTCATCATAGTTCATTGCACATCCCGCACCTCTCCATTGGAGCGTCGGGTCCTCTCTCTCTGCAATTATTCGTCTTAGTTCTTTGCACATCCTGCACCTCTCCATTGGAGCGTCTGGTCCTCTCTCTTTCTCTGCAATTATTCATCATAGGGAATTGGAAATATTTGGGGGTGCTGTTGGATTCCTTTTTTGAACCCTTGGTGCTGTAGAGCACCACGGCATTATGGACTGCGGTGTGTCTCTATTTGACGCCGGGAGCACAGACACAATCAGCCGTGTCTCCCTTATGCGTCCGATCCAGCGGACGAAAGGACTAGGAGCAGGCAATACAAATAGATTTGCCTTCAGGAGGCATTGCGAAGGTTCCCTCATGCAGCTGGTGAAGAGTTTTTTATAACTATAATATATTTTCTTGATTTCATGTTCCTATTTTCCTCCTCTTCAACAACCGCCCCCCCCCCCCCCCCCCCCCCCCCCCCCCCCCCCCCCCCCCCCCCCCCCCCCCCCCCCCCCCCCCTTAAGTTCAAATCTTTGCCAAGTCATTACTGTGATGATGAAGGGACCGTTGGTCTGCGCTTGTTTTTTTTTCCCCACTATTAGATTGTTCGTCTTTGTATTTTGTCTGACTTTATATTCAAGTTTAAAAGGCTGTGCCAGTCTTGAATCAAAGTTATTCTGAGTTAGGTTTTCTTGCGGGAGCAAGAGTTACCCTACTTGTTTATTGTTAATTATTCATCATAGTTCATTGCACACCCGCACCTCTCCATTGGAGCGTCTGGTCCTCTTTCTCTGCCATTATTCATCATAGTTCATTCATCATAGTTCATTCATCATAGTTCATTGCATACATCCCGAACCTTTCCATTGGAGCGTCTGGTCCTCTTTCTCTGCCATTATTCATCATAGTTCATTCATCATAGTTCATTGCATACATCCTGAACCTTTCCATTGGAGCGTCTGGTCCTCTTTCTCTGCCATTATTCATCACAGTTCATTCATCATAGTTCATTGCATACATCCCGAACCTTTCCATTGGAGCGTCTGGTCCTCTTTTCTCTGCCATTATTCATCATAGTTCATTCATCATAGTTCATTGCATACATCCTGAACCTTTCCATTGGAGCGTCTGGTCCTCTTTCTCTGCCATTATTCATCACAGTTCATTCATCATAGTTCATTGCATACATCCTGCACCTCCATTGGAGCGTCTGGTCTTCTTTCTTTCTCTGCCATTATTCATCACAGTTTATTAATGGTGCATTTCGTTCCACCATTGACCAAAGAGCTGCGGACGGAAACTTAAGTTTGTTTCTCTGCAATTTTTTCATCATAATCTACTCATAATACAGTTAATACCACCACTTATTAAAACAAAGCTGCGGACGGAAACTTAAGTTTGTTTCTCTCTCTGCGATTATTTATCATAATCTATTCATAATACAATCTCTACCACCAGGAAACCATAGTTTGTTTTAATTATCATGATAATCTATTCATAATACAATCTATACCACCAGAAACCATAGTTTGTTTCTCTGCAATTATTCATCATAATCTATTCATGATACAATCTATACCACCAGGAAAACTATAGCTTGTTTCTCTGCAATCATTTATTGTAATTCAATACTGGTACAGTTCACACCACCATTCACGAAAAACAAGCAATGAAGATCAATAAATAACAGGGAGTGAAACAAAAGGCAAGTATGCGAGTCCTCACACACTATGAGTATTACTTAACAACGGATTATAAAGGAGGGAGTTGTGGGGGAAGAAGGGGGGGGGGGGGGGGGAAGGAGGGGAGGCGTAATGAAACAGATGGTATTAAAGTTTAAAATACAAATCCTTCAATGATAGAATAAAGGAACCTTTGAGTTTTTTCTTTTTTCTTTTCTTTTTTTTTTTTTTCCTTTTTTGTTTAACAGCAAAATGAACCGTTTGTATATGCACGTCTGGCGTCGACTTTCAGCTCCTGGTGATAACTTTTCAGTGGACATGGCGGACTGGGTTGTGACAACCCGTCCATGGTTATCTCACACAGAACACTACTTCTTAATCCGTAATGTTCTAAACACCACCAGCAGCACATAACAATTCAACAGACTGTCAAAATAAAACAAAAACGAAACAAAGCAAAAACAAAAACGAAACAACAACAAAACAGAAAAGAACAGAAAGAAGTTACCGAAGGACAGAAAGTGGAATGGAAGAATGTGATATAAAGAAAGCAGCCACACAACTTAAATAATGAATAATCTACATAGAACAACATATCTGAGTCTATGCTCGAAGATCCAAAAAGAATTCAGGACACACATACATGCACGCACGTACTTACAACACATACGCACGCGCGCGCGCGCGCGCGCGCACACACACACACCCCCCCTCCGCACACGAACACACACACACACACACACACACCACACACACACACACACACACACACACACACACAATAAAGCAATATATTCAGATTATAATGTCAGTAAGATATAAATGATACGGTATGCATTGACGCAAGCATTACAAATAGGCTACATTAACAAGGAAACCTCATGACAGTGAATGCAGCCATTGATTGTAATCCATGTCATGTGATCCCTATAAAACATACACATCACCTGCAATTTATGCCAGGATCCTCTCTGGAAAACAATTTATTCAGTTAGATAGATAGATAACGTTGCTTATAGCCCAGCTGACCGCGAAAGACCATATCAGAGCTGTCACCACATTGAAGTCAACTCTCAAGTCACATTCTTAAAAAGTCAAAAAACAAAAAAACAAAAAAACAAAACAAAAACAAAAAAAACCAACAAGCAAAAAACAAGCAAACAAAAAACCCACACGACTAAAACACAACTTCTAAAAACACACTCGTCACTGGAACTATCGTTAAAACCTTCTTATCTTAAAATCTTTGATCAGATGAAAAATGTTGATCTCTTTCACAAATTAAAAAGATCACATCGGGTGGAATATCCAGAGTTTTCATGGAATCTGCCGTTGTGAGGAACAATGCTGGAAAATCAAATACCAGTCTGACACTATCTAAACCGTCATTACATGAAAGTCGTGAAGCGCTGACCAAGTATACACAGAATCACGACCCCCCATCACCCATCATCCCCCCTCCCCCCTCACCTCCCTTCCTCTCCTTCCCCCTATACACACAGCGACTGAAATCCTACTCCCAACCCTCCTCCACCTCCTCCCCCCCCCCCCCCCCCCCCCCCCCCCCCAACCCAACTTTACACCATTCTTACCTAGCCTCAAATTACCTTGAAATCACGGGCGACGTTTTTTATAATGTAGGCGTAAACAACACAGCCAACAAACAAAAACTCTTCAACACTTTCATTCTCTGGCTTCTAAATCTTTGCTGTTTTAACTTTTCATGTAATGAACTACAAAGGATAGATTACTCGATCGTTCTTTTCGTAACCAGTTCCTTACTATCAAAACCATTATGCTCACCTTTCAAACAGATAGATCGTGCACTGTCAACTCCCTAGAGATTTAACC